>PVLD010010405.1:0-70970 GCA_004027595.1 Dinomys branickii | reverse complement strand
AGAGTTTTCTTCATCTCAATTGCATTAATTTCTGCCCTGAGTTTTATAATCTCCTCCCTTCTTTGGGCTCTTGGTTTGGCTTGTTGCTCTTTTTCTAAGAGTTTGAGGTGTATCATTAGGTTATTTATTTCCTCTCTTTCTATTTTCTTTGTATATGATTTCATTGCTATAAATTTCCCTCTGAGGACTGCTTTCATTGCATGCAACAGATTCCGATAGGTTGTACTTGCATTTTCATTTATTTGTATGTAATTTTTAATTTCTTCTTTAACTTCTTGTGTGACCCATTGGTTATTCAGGAGGTTCTTGTCTATTTTCCACGTGTTTATGTGGTTTTTGGAGTTCTCTTTGTCATTAATTTCCAATTTTATCGCACTGTGGTCCGATAGTGTGCATGGGATAATTTCAATTCTTTTGCATTTAGGTAGATATGCTCTATGGGCTAGAATGTCGTCTACTTTGGAGAAAGACCCATGTGCAGGTGAGAAAGATGTGTATTCTGATGCTGTGGGGGGGAACACTCTGTATACATCTACTATGTCCATTTGTTCACACTTTTGGTTCAGGTCTGTTATTTCTTTGCTGAGTTCCTGTCCGGTTGACCTGTCTCTTTGCGTCAGAGGGTTGTTTAGGTCCCCTATTACAATAGTGTTATTAGTTATTTGATTTTTTACGTCTGTCAAGATTTGACTTGTAAAGTTAGGTGCTCCATGGTTTGGTGCATAAATGTTTAGGATTGTTTACCTCTTCCTCTTGTAGCTTTCCCCTAACTAGTATGTAGTGGCCTTCTTTATCTCTTTTGATTATTTTTGGTTTGAAGTTTACATTGTTTTCAAACATAATAGCTACCCCTGCTTTTTTCTGGGGACCTGTTGCATGGAGAATTGTTTTCCAACCTTTAACTTTCAACCTGTGGATTTCATTTTAAGTAAAATGTGTTTCCTGTATACAGCACATCGTTGGATTGTGTTTCTTAATCCAGTCTTCTAATCTTTTCCTTTTAACTTTTGAGTTGAGGCTATTTACTTTAATGGTTGTAATGGTTATATGTTGGCTTTTTCTAGCCATGTTATTTATTTGATGTTTTTCTTCGTTTGCTGTTTATTTGCTTGTTCTGTTTAGGGAGTTGTTTGTAATGTTGTTCTTGGAATTGTGGTCTCTTTTTTCTCTGTCTAGAATATCTTTTAGTGCTGTTTGCAATGCTGGTTTGGCATTCATGAAGTTCTTCAGTTGTTCTTTGTCGTGCAAATATTTTATTTCTCCATTGAAGTTGAGGGATAGTTTTGCAAGATACATCAATCTGGGTTGGAAGTTGTTTTGTCTCAGAATCTGTAATACCTCGCTCCAAGCTCTTCTTGATTTCATGGTTTCCGTTGAGAAGTCTGCTGTGATTCTGATGGGCTTTCCTTTCTAGGTGATCTGTTTCATTTCTCTAGCAGCTTTTAATATTGTGTTCTTTTGCTGGATATCTCGGATCTTGACTATTATATGCCTGTGCGTGTTTTTCTTTGGGTTATGGATCATTGGGTTTCTATATGCCTTGATTTACTGAACTTCAGTATCTTAACTTGTTTGGGAAATTTTCTGCTATTATTTCAGTAAATATTCTTTTCATATCGTTTGTGATGTCTCCTGCTGTTTCACACACTCGGATAACTCGAATATTGTTACGTTTTGCCTCATCCTGGAGCTGTTGGATTGACTTTTCTTGTGTCTTTGATGATATTATGAGATTCTTCCTTTCACGCTCATAAGCTGCCATGCTGTCTTCAAGTTCTGAAATTCTATCTTCGGTTTCATTTAAGCGGTTTTCCATGCTTTCAGTGTAAGTTTTGAAAACCTGGCATTCTCTTTGGACCTGTTTCATTCTTGGTAATTCATTACTAAATTGCTCTTGTCACGTTTCCATTTGTTTCCTATTTTCCTCTAGTCTTTTGTCTACTTCTTCTCTATGTGTACGGAACATTTCTTCCATCATTGTTTTCAGCTCGTTTTTTGTCTGAGAGATCATTGCATGTATGTGGCTTTTTTCTGTTTTAAGCTCTTTTATGGCCTGTTGGAGTCGTTTCATTTCGGATGCAATCGTTTCATAACTTGCAGGCATGTGGCTTCCTGGTTCCCCTGTATCCTCGCATTCAAAGCTTGTTCTGGGTGGGGTTGAGTTCTGAGACTGCGTTTTGTTCTTCTCTCTTCCCATTTTTGGGTATCAGATTCAAAATATTGAGCAATAAATTCCCCAGGCAGTTCAGCAGGCAAAGGTCTGCTGCAGAGGCTGCTCCAATGACTTCTCTTCGGGGGAATGTCCCTTAAGTTTTCTGCTGAGAGTTCCGCTTAAAAGGCTGTTCAGATGTTAGTTAGCTACTCCCTACCAAGAGACCTGGGTGGGGTGTGTCAGACCGCTCCCCCTCCCTCTCAGGGTTCCCTGCAGGTATAGGGACGGATCTCCTACCCCACTCAGTGATCTGGTCACGAGCGCAGATAGCTCACCAGTTTTCGGAATCACTGCAGGCAGGAAGGTTCCAAAGTGCCAGTTTTTTGTGCTGTGCTTGCGATCTGCCACTCACAGCCACTTCTGCTTCTTCGCCCTCTCCGGGTCTGGGGGAGGGAGTGGGATGCTCCGCTCCTCTGTGCTCCTTGCGCCGCCTTGGCCATGGACTGCAGGCCGCTGAGGGTCTAGGCTGCGTATCCTGCCCAATGCGCTGAGACTGCCGGGCGTTGCTGCTGCTAAAAAGCAGATTTCTGATGGGAGTCGCTGGAAAGCTGTGCCGGTTCAGGAGTCGGGAGGGATCGAGCTGGCTGTGCCCCCAGGGCGCTCTGACCCAGCCAAGCCCCCTCCCTGAGCACAGCGTCTCTGGTGCCCAGCATTTGGGGCTTTCCCACGTCTTGCCACGGCAGTTTGGGCCGCCCTGCCGCATCTCCCCCGGCAGCTCAGAGAAACACGTTCAGTTTGAACTTCCCAGCCGAGGTCCCGGCATTCACGCTCGCCAAGTCTGTCTCAAGCTGGTGGTGCTTATCAAGGAGGATCTCTCCTTTGCTGTTCACCTGGTCCCCATCTTCCCGGAAACGAAAGCTTTTCTTTTCAAAAATAGCTCAAGTTTTTTCCTCATAAAGACAAATAGCACTAACCGACTAAGTAAAACCTCACAGGTGGATATTAAACCAAACAAATTTAAATTATGTTTTATTTACTATCTAAATCAAAAATACATCACTTTGAAAAATAAGAGAACATATTACCAAGATAATTTTTCAGCAAGAAGAACAGAAAACAATCCAGCAAACTGATTGCAGCATTCCGTAAAAGCAAACTCATCACTGGTATTTGGGACTCATGTCAGGGTTTAACCTATGATTTATATTAGGGCTACTTTCTCTATGGAAATATTGCAATAAGAATTCTACAGGGAATATTTTTCTTTTGCTCTTAAATCCAAACTTGTACAGGTGTTAATGAGTGATCAGTAGCTAATAAATTTCATAAAAGTTTAAACATAATTCTAAAATGCAACAAGGTGTGGTGGTGCACACCTGTAATCACAGCACTCAGGAAACTAAGGTAGTAGAATTTTTGCAAATTCCAGACCAGGCTGGGCTACAAAGTGAGCTCAAGTTCAGCCTGAACTGCATAGTGAGACCCTGTCTCAAAAAAACAAACAAGACAAAACAAAAATTGTTCTAAAATGCAGGAGCGACGTTTTAGCTTGTAATGATATAGGGCACGTAAAAGGAAGCTTTTGTAGTAATCACATGGCCAAATATGTATGGAATGAATTGGGGCTGCCAGGCATGGTAGCGCATGCATATACTCCCAGCACTTAAGAGGCTGAGGCAGGAAGATGACTGAGTTTGAGGCCAGCCTATGCTACATAGTAATTTCAAGGCCAGCTTGGACTACACAGTGAGACTATGTATCAAAAAAGAAAAAAAGACAAGAAAGGAAAAGCTGGTCTTATGCCAACTTTTCTGAAATTATAGTAATCAGTCTTGCAATATATGGTTATATCATCAAAGTTTTTTATAAGCATTTTCATGGCTAAACAACAAATTTTAACTCAACTTTAATCATGATAGCATACTTATATTCTGTGACAGCTCTATGTCATCCACATAAGGAACCAAACTAAGAACATTTTATTTTTTAAAACAGGTGTTATTGTGATTTTTATTGTTATGAGTTTCCCCCTTTTTCCTTTTTATTTTAAAGAGAATAGTACAAGAAAAACAACAATAGCAAAATACAAACAGAACAAAGGAATGTCATTAAAAATGATACAGGGTTTCAAACCAAATGACAGGGATTAGCAGTGGTTGTTATATTACATATTGTTATCCTCAATGAAGTTGCTCAGATTACCAGATGTAAGAAGACTGATCAAACTATTAAAGGAAATAAGAAAATAATAATTTAAAACATTAGAGACAATACATAGTTTCACTACACAGGATTGTACCAATGCACCAATAGTTGTTATACTGCAAATTGTTATCACATATATTGCTCAGATTACCAGATATAAGCATACAAAATTGGTCAAAATATTAAAAAAAACCTTTTGATCATTAACTGTTCTTGGGGCTGGGGGTATAGCTCAGTGGCATAAGTGCTTGCCTGGCAAGCGCAAGGTCCTGAGTTCGATCCCTGGTACCGTAAAAAAAAAAAAAAAGATCATTAACTGTTCTCTTCAATAAACCATCAGACACCAGCAGTACTGTTATGCCATGGAAATATACATATATATGTATATCCACTGTATATACATATACATATATATGTATATCACACTCTACTGTATAAAAAAAAACATATCTTCTTTATTCATTCCTCAGCTGATGGACATTTGTGTTGTTTCCAAAATTTAGCTATTGCAAGTTGCTCTGCTATAAACATGGGTTGTATCTGCATTTTCATTTCATTGTACATAGTGTTTAATGTCTTCTTTGATTTCATCTGTGGCCCAGTGATTGTTCAGGAGGGTGCTATTTAATTTCCATGTGCTTATGGAGTTTATTTGATTTCTTTTGTCATTAATTTCCAATTTCACTGCACTATGGTCTGATAGTATGCATGAGATAATTTCAACTCCTTTGCATTTCCTTAATCATGTTATTTGTGCTACCATACAATCTATTTTAGAGAATGTCTCATATGCATCTCACAAGAATGTGTATTCTGATACTTTTGAATGGAACACTCTGTACAGGTCTACTAAGTCCATTTGTTCACATGTTTGGTTTTGTTCTGATATTACTTTACTAATTTTTTGTTTACTTCATCTATGTCTTTGTAACCATGGGGTGTTGAAGTCCCCTGTTATGATTGTGTTGCTCCTTATTTCATGTTTCATGTCTGTTAAAAATTGTCTTATTTATTTGGGTGCTCCATGGTTGGTGTGTAGATGTTTATGATTGTTATCTCTTCCTCTTGAAGTTTTCCCCACACAGGTATATAGTGAACTTCTTGGTTTGAAGTTCCCATTAACTGCAAACAGAATAGCTACCCCCACTTTTTTCTGGATATCTGTAGCATGGAGTATTATTTTCCATCCTTCAATTGTTAGTATACTAATTTCCCTTTACATTAAAAGTGTTTCTTTTATACAGCATATTGTTGGATTTTCATTCTTAATCCAATTTGCCAGTCTACTCCTTTTGGTTGTTGAATTGAGTCCATTTACATTGACAGTTATAACTGGTATGTATTGGCTTATCTTTCTCATGTTACTTTTCTGCTGTTGATGCCTCTTGTTTCCCTCTGATTAATTGCCTGCTCTGTGTATTAGTTCCTTTCTGTTCTTAAAGTTGTGGTTATTTTTATCTCTTTCTAGAATATCTTTTATTCCTTTATACGGTTGTTTTGACACTCATAATGTTCTTCAGTTGATCTTTATCATGAAAATATTTTATTTCTCAGTTAATTTTGAAGTATATTTTTGCAGGGTATGTCAATCTGGGTTGGAAGTTGTTTTCTTTCAGTACCTGAAATACTTCACTCCAAGCTCTTCTTGCTTTGATGGTTTGTGTTGAGAAGCCTGCCCTGATTCTGATAGGCTTTCTCCTATAGGTGATCTATTTCTTTTCTCTAACAGCTTTCATATTCTGTTCATCTGTTGAATTTCTGGGATCTTAATTATTATATGTCTGGGTGTAGATTTATTTTGGTTATGGCTAGTTGGATTTCTATATACTTCAATTTCTGGATGTCCAGTTCTTTTTCCATGCTTGGGAATTTTCTGTTACCTCCATAAATAGTCTTCTTATGTCATTTATGCTGACATCTGCTGTTTCATTGATGCCTATTAATCTTACATTGTTTTTCTTTGCTTCAATTTGCAGCTGTTGAATTGTTATTTCTTGGTTTCTTTTTATTTTTAAGAGATCTTTCCTTTCATGGTCATTCACACCATGCTCTTTTCAAGGTCTGAAAGTATGTCTTCAGCTTTGTTCAAGCAGTTTTTCCAGGTTTCAGTAGAATTTTTAATTTCCTGGGTATCTCTTGGAATCTGTTTCATGCATTCTAGTTGTCTCCTGTACTGTTCATCCAAGGTTTCCATTAATTTACTATGCTCTTCTATTTTTTCCATTTCTTCTTTAGATGTGCCAAGCAATTCTTTCGTTATTGTTTTCATTTCTTTTTAATGGCAGAGATTATTTCTGATCTGATGCCTTCTATGGGCTGATGGAGTTGTTTCTTTGCTTCAGCTGTTATCATTTCAGACATTTCAGGTGCATGACTTCCAAGTTCTTCTGTTCTGGTATCTTCTGGACTTCTTCTGGGTGGAGTAGAGGTCTGAAATTGCATTTTGCTCTTTCATTTTGTCATTTTCAGAGATGCAGAGTTTCCCTGGAGCTCAGTGTCACTCCCAGAATGGTATCATAGTAGCGGGGCAAAGACCCAAAGGTCCCCAATGTTCAGTATGACTCTCTTGGTGGTATGTGTGGGCAGGGTGTGATCCCCAATGCCCCCACAGCTGTGCCAGGCTCTCCCAGGGGTTCCCAACACTGTCCAGGTTTCAGCATTTTCCACTTGGTTTAGTAGTGGATGGGATGTGGTCACTGTGTCTTCATGCACAGCTGCTACCCTGCCCAGTTCCCACAACAGTGTGTGGAAGGGGTAAGTGTGCAGTAACTAATGCCCTTGAAGCTGTCTGAGTTGCAGCTTAGCTCCCATGATGGTTTGGGTGGGGAGCAGGTAGGGGCAACCCCCTTGAGGTTGTCTGGGGCATCCCCCTGACTCCCAAGCTTAGTGGGTAGAGGTGGAGCCTGCTCACTGGGATTCCTGTAGCTGTCCAAGGTTCAACTCAGCTCCAACGGGGGAATACGGGAGGAGAAGAGGGGCAGTGAGTGTACCCCAGGCCCCTAAAGCTGTCTGAGTTTCTGCCTGACTCCTAAGCTTGGGTGGTGGGGGGATGGCAGATGCTCACCAGAGTTGCCAAAGCTATCCAAGGTTCAGGTCAGCTACAACAGGAGGGTACAGAGGGGAAATAAGAAATTTTAGATTCAAAGAGGGTGGAAAAACAAACCCACTGAACCTGAAACTCATAATGCAATTTTGCACTGATACATTGGTTAAGTTTCAAAACAATTTTTGCTAATAGATGGTCGATAGACACAAACATTTGCAGGTTGGTTAGGGAATGTAGGGCCAGGTGAGACAGTGACAGCATTTTAATTCTTCACACTCTGATGTTTCTAAGTTTTCAAAATGAAATGGAAAATTTCAAATATGAGCATAAAATAAAATAAATATATCTCACACTTCACCCTTGCAGTCACATCCCTATGCAACTTCGTATGATTGTAGAAAGATCAACTCAATTTCCTCACACATCTTTTTTCTAGGAACACCTCAGCCACAGTAATGAACTGCGTTTATGTTTATTTGTTAAAAGGCTTCCTGGGCTGGGGGCATGGCTCAGCAGTGGAGTACCTGATTAGCATGCATAGGACCTGGGTTCAATTTTTAGCAACTCAAATGAAAAAAAAATATTATGATTGACAATTTTGAATTCTGCACTCTTTCTTCAGATTTGATTAGCTTTTCTCGTTCATTAAAACAGATTTTAGTGTATATTTTCGTGCAAGACTTTATTTTTAGGGTTTTGAAGAACATATGCTAATGTGCCTATATATTTCTCATCCCCTCATGCCCTCATCTTTTATGCTGGAATTCAGTTAAATGATGTATGATGGCAGATCCCATACCCTTACCTCAAAAACTTCTCCCAGAAATGGTGCTTTCAGAGTTAGGGGCTTAATCTCTCTTCCAACTTAAAGCAATGCAGAGGACCTAAATGGTTTAAATTTTTTGAAATAACTTAAGTCCAAAGACATCAAGTTGTCATGAACATAACAAAGAAGCTCTTCCCTGTGTCAAAGGTTCACCTACAGAGTATAAACTATCTGCCTTCAGTTGGATTATTTTCAAATTGGATGAGGAAGACCATTGTATCTATATTACATTTCAGAGAACTTCTCTAGGTTTTAAAAATGTGAGAACAGGAACAAATTGGCCACTAAAATCAAATAAAAACTTTCCTTTGTTAATTTGTAATAATAAAATCCGGTAAATCTCACAGTTGGCTGGAGTCAATGAGATCACACAGTATTCTTTCAACTTTTCCTTGCACATTCATGTCTCTTCAAAACACTTAAATTCCACTACTCTCTTCAAAGAGTATTCTTCCAGTCTTATTTACACTAAGTAGATTCCATTCTCATAGGACCATTTATTTAGACATTCATCTTTGTCCCCAGCAATACAGAGAAAAGGTGGAGGGAGAAGGAAGAAGGGGCAATGGGACTTTTCAAAAACAGAGAACTGAAGAAAAATGGAAATAGAGATTTTTTGAAATAGAAAGAGGAACAAGACTTGGAGGAGGAGGTACTGATGTGAGGGAAGGGACAGAAAAGAATGACGATGGGTTATGTGCAAACACCCCATAATAAAGGTAGTCTTTAAAAATATGAACTAATACAATTACATAACGAAAACATGGAAAAAAAATTCTTGATATCTGAATAGATTTTTACTGCTTTCTTAAGCACCACCAGAGAGCTGTCATTTTATTGCTATTTGTAGTAAGTACAGGCTCTTTGCAGGCCTCAAGCACATGGTACAGTTACACTGACTATGCTCATGCTATTTCACACTCATGACATGTCTTCTTCCACAGGGGGAGATGTGCACCTTCTGCCCTGCATCTCCATCTCACCTCCCCTCAGCCACTGTCCATTGCTATTCTCTATCTTCTACATGAGCCCCGATGTGTGAAGTCCCTCACACACGTTGGGTGATGTAGCAATTGCCTATCTGTCTCCAACTACTTTCACCAAGCATAAGAATTTCAAAGTTCATCCAGGTTGTTGTACTCAATAGGATTTCTTAAGATTTTTGCCATCCAGATAATATTGCAATGTCCATGAATCATGAATTACATTTTATTGGTATGTTCAGCTGTAATTGGGCACTGGGATTGTTCACCTATCTTGGATGTTCTGAATAATGCTTTAGTGAACACAGGAGTGAAGATAGCAATTGGAGATCCCCATTTCCTTCCTTTAAATATATGCTCAGCAGAATTTCAGAATCCTAAGAGAGCTCTTTATTTATTTGATGAGGAAGTGCTGTGGTATATTTCTTAATATCTAAACTGATATGCTCACAAACAGAATAAAACTTTTCATTTTCCCCACAGTTCACACTTACTATGAGGTCTGTGAGGTGTGATCAAAGATGGTGTATGTTTGTATTACAAAAGTATTTATTATAGTAAAATCACCTTCCCAATAATCCCCTCAAAGTATTCACCTGTCTTCATACACACTTGTCTTAGGCAGAAGTTCTGGAAGTTCCCTTTCCTGAGTGCTTTAGTTCCACTATTGTGACTTCTATCATGTCCTGAATCAAAACAAAACATTTAACTTTCATGGTCTTGGGCTGGGGATATAGCTCAGTTGAATAAACGCTTGCCTTGCAAGTGCAAGGTCCTGAGTTCGATCCCCGGTACCACAAAAAATAAATAAATAAATAACTTTCATGGTGCTTTTGACTTTGAAGAAGAGTCAGAAGTCACATGTTGCCAATCCAGTGAATAAGATGGGCAATGACATACTGGAGAGTTCCTATGAGCTCGCTTAAAACCACTTGATCTGTTTCAGTGCAATCACATTTAAAATACCAATAGTATTTCTCATAGATCTAGAGAGAACATTCCTGAAATCCATCTGGAACAAGAAAAGACCTAGAATAGCAAAAGGAATCCTGGGCAACAAAGGTAAGGCAGAAGGCACCAAAACCCCTGACTTGAAATTATACTACAAAGCTGTTGTAATAAAATCAGCATGGTACTGTCAAAAAAAAGCATGAGATACAATGGAATAGATCAAAAAATGGAGACACACCTACAAACACACTCAGCCACCTTACCTTTGACAAAGGGGCCAAACATGTTAACTGGAAGAAAGATAGCCTCTTTAATAAATGGTACAGAAAGAACTGGCTTTCTACATCATAAAGACAAAAACTAGACCCACTGTCTATCATGATGCACTAAACTAAAGTCAATATGGATGAAAGATCTAAATATTAAAACAGAAACAATAAATCTAGTGGAAGAGAAAGTAGGTAGAAATCTTGAAGACATTGAAATTGGCAGAGAGTTAATGAACAAAAATCAAACTGCACAGGAAGTACTTCAAAGAATCAACAACTGGGATCTACAAAGGTGTGATAATGGTGGGGCAACATGGAGGTCTCCATGGAGAAAGGCACCAGTGTGGCAGAGTAGTAGATGCTGTGAGCCGCAGCAGCTGGTGAGAGACTCCAGTCCAAACATTCCCAGGAGATCATTGCGGGAGGACTCAGAGCACCTGTGGGTTGAACTTTGAGGTTCCCAAGGTCTGGATGAGCCACACCAAACTTCAACACAAATCCCTACGATGAGGAGAGATTAGAGTGAGGTGTTTCAAACCATAAAGGAAAACAACCTCAAAAAACAAATATCAGAACTGAGCCAAAACTTTTGACCAATGAACTTAGTAAATATCTGCAGAATGTTCTACCCCACAACATCAGAATATACATTCTTTTCAGCTGCATGAAAGTCTTCCTCCAAAATTGACAATTTACTAGCTCATAGAAAATGCTTAAGTAAGGGAAAATGAATTGAAATTTCTCCATGAATTTTATCAAAGCATAGTGCAATAAAATTGGAAATCAAAAGCAAAAGAAACCACAAATACTGTGTAAGCACATGGAAATTCAGTAACACCCTTCTGAGCAACCAATGGGTCTCAGGTGAAATTAAAGAAGTTGGACAGTTTCTACACCTAGACAATTATGTCAGCATAATATACTGGAACTTATGGGATGCAGTGAAAGCACTCATATGAAAGGAACTTATACCAATGAATTCTCACATCGGAAAATTAGAGCAATTTCAAATAAATAACCTAATGTTGAATCTCAAGCTACTAGAGAATAAAGAGGAAGTTAAATCCAAACTACATATGACAGAGGAAATTTTACAAACCAGAGGATACATTAATGTAAATGAGACTAAGAGAACAATAAAAATAATCAATGAATTGAATTAATGAATTGGTCCTTAGAAAGATTAAATAAAATTCAAAAACCATTAGCCAACCAGGTCAAAAAGAGGATGAAAAGAACTAAATTCATTAAACTAAAAATGAAAAGGGTGAAATCACATCAGATCCTGCAGAAAAATCTTCAATACCTATTTTGCAAAACTTTATTCTAGTAAGATGGAAAATACAGAAGAAATGGACAGATTCTTGGATATATATAAATTACCAAAGCTGAATCAAGAAGATGTAAAAATTTTAAATTACCTAATACCAACCAGTGAAATTGAAGATGTAATGAAAAACTTAGCAACAAAGAAAGCCCAGGCCCTGATGCATTCACTGCTGAATTCTACAAGAAATCTAAAGAGGACTTAATGTGATTATTTCTCAAACTCTTTAATAAGATTAAAAGGGAAGCAAAGCTCTCAAAGTCATCCTTGGAATGAAGTATTCCTCGGATACCAAAACCAGAGAAAGAGCCAACCAAAAAAGAGAACTACAGGCCAATCTAATGAATACAAATGAAAGAGCCCTCACTAAAATACTGGCCAACAGAATGCAACAAATCGTCCGTGAAGATTATGAACCATGACAAGGAGAAGATTATGAACCATTACCAAGACGAATGCATCCCGGAGATGCAGGAGTGGTTCAACTTATTCAAATCAGTAAATCATATTAATAGAACCAAGGACAAAGCGACATTAGCATCTAATAGATGCAGGAAAAGCATTTGACAAAATCCAACACCTATCCATGATAAGAAAAATCCTACAGTGTAGGACACAAGCCAGGAGCTTGTTCCTGACTGAAAGGCAACAACAGCAAAAAGCAAATAGATGCAGAATCACGTTAAAATGTAGGGGCCAGGGCACTCGTCTCCCTTTGACAAAGAGCCCCACATGACTGGCTAACCCTGCCATTATTTACTCGGACAGGGGCACAAGCAATTAAAGCTACGCAGGATTCATCTGCCTCCCTGCATCCAGAGTACATGTCTAGGTGAACAGCAGGATCTCAGCTGTGCGAACTCTTCCCTATGACCTTCAGAATATCAACACGCTTGCACATTGCTTTTCTCCTCGGTGCTCACAGAGGAGGCCACTTAGGCCTCAGTCTCCCTATCTGGTCCCCCAAGTCTTCCTCTTTTTGTTTTACAAGAAGGCAGTTGAATGTCAACCACTGCTGTTTATCCCTAGAGGAAGTAGGTGGGTGTAATTATTCTACCTTTTGTCTTGAGGTGTAGCCTTCCATGACTATACCTCCACGCACAGCTGTAATGTGTCTGTACTGGCCTTCTTCAAAGGCCTGCTCCTACACTGCCCATACTATCACTAACCCCACCCCACTGCAGGTCTTGCTATGCAGTACTGCTAACTGCCACGAGGCAGCAGAGGGTAAAGACCATTCTAACTTCTGACTGTGGAGTAGGGTAGCTGTGATCAGCAGTCAGAGATACCCCCAGAGGGTCTATTCAAAGGTCCCTTGATAAATACAGGAGTTATTTGAAGGAAGATATTCACTGGTGAAGAGGGGAGTCAAGTTCCTGCATGGATGCATCATGGGGAGGACTTCTCTATGGCTGTACACTCCTAGAGGGTCCCCAAAAGTCTGTCCTTCCCTACAATGACTCAAGAAAATGCATACCCCCATGCCGACTAGGTCACTGGTCCTTCCCATGTTTCCAACTCCAGGAACCATAGCAAAGTGGTTGTGCCTCCCCCCTTTTCCAATGCTCTTGTACTTTTATTTGCTTTGGGTTTTCTTTTTTTTTTTTTTTTTTTTTTTTTTTTTTTTTTTTTTTTTTTTTTTTTTTTTTTTTTTTTTTTTTTTGGTCTTTTTGAGACAGGGTCTTGCTATGCAATTCAGCCTGGACTTGAGTCACTGTGTAGCCCAGGCAGGCCTTGAACTCACAGTAATCCTCCTGCCTCAGCCTCCCAAGTGCTGTGATTACAGGCGTGCGCCACCACGCCCAGAACGCTCCTCTATTGTTGACAGTTGCAATTCTACCAGGGTACCATCCCTATTACCAAACAGATTCAAAACATTAAGTATAAACATTACAAATTCAGGTCAAGCTTATGGCTTATGATCCATTATTCCCCTGTTTTTGTAACTGCCATTTTAATATGAAATGTGCATGCTCAACAATAGCTTATCCTGCTGGATATAAGGAATTCCTGTGGAATGACTAACATTCCATTACTGCAAATAACTTTTGAAAGCTGCACTTGTACAGGGAAGACCTTTATCAGCTTTTATTTTCTTAGAAATTCCCATCTTTGCAAATGCTGAAAGGAAATGTGGCGGTATATCTCCCACAGTCTCATCTGCATGGTAGGGAGCATGCATAAAATGAGATTATGTCTCTGCACTAACATGCACATACCGAAGTCTGCCAAATGGGGTATATGTGCTACATCTATTTGCCATAACTCTTTTGCTTAGAGGCTTCTGAGGGAATTTACGTAGATAAAGTCTAGCATGCTGAACAAGACTGTACAAGGTGGCCTGCCTGTGACCTAGAGTATTTAAAGGTAGAGATAAGGGCTCTAGTACTCTAATGAATGCAAGAATGAGCAAGCCTCACCTGTTGAAAAATTGAGGCAATGAGTCTGTTGTAGTGAAAATTTCCTACTACTGGTCCAGAAAGGCTGAGTGTGACCATACATGACCTACCTAAAAAGCCTATGCCAAATGGCTGCCTAAAATCACAAAAACAAATTGAGGGATATGTACAGTGCTTTTTATAGTGGCTGTCTCCAAATGATTAGTAACTGCATTAACTGCATTGGTGGAATCACATAAGATGCTATCAGGTTCTGTCAGAGTACATTCTAATAAGGTAATTATAGCAACAAATGCTGACCTTTGAGCTGAAAGAATAGGGGTAGCAATTTTCTAGTGATTTTGCATAATCCAGTAAGCAGCAAAGCCACAAGGACATCCATCCATTCATACGTTGAGTTGTCCTAGTATTTCTGGGTAAAATAAATGAATAATGACAACACAACTGCACAAACTTATCAGAAAGATGATTGTCAACCAACCCAATAGGATCTTCAGATGCTGTCTGCCAAACTAAGGCAGTTTGCAACAAATGAATGTTCTGTGCAAAATTAGTAGGAAGCAAAATAAGATGAGAGCCAGATCCTAAAGCAGTACACTGCAGTGGCAGGCTTGCTGAATTGTTAGGTATTTGATAGACATATACGTCCAAAGACTTTAAAGCTGATTAAGAAGATAAAGCGATTCAGTAGGTTGATATTTATTGTTCAGTATATGACCAAAAAGTCTATTACAAGAGTGAGGAGTAGGAAATATGATTTGCATAAAAGGCATAGTCACACTAATTTGAAACACCTATTTACCAAGCTATTAAGGGGCTCAGGTGTGAGGGTAGAACGGGAATTCAAATGTGGATTTCATTACAATGTTTTATATAGATTGCTTAGCTGATACGCAGGTATTCCTAATTTGGAGTGAGTTCAATTAATGTGCCTCAATAATTTCTTCAAATCACTTAATACTGGTAAAGATGGCAAACAAATGTGCTATCTACAGCCGGTGAAATAATAGTCCATCAGAAAATGGAGGTGCAATTGTGCGCCCCAACACAGCTGAACCTGGAGGACATTCTACTATGTGAAATGAGGTAAGCATAGGACAACAAACACTCCATGATTCACTTATGTGTGGACTTTCACAAAGTTGAATTCGTACACCTATAGAGTAAAACTAATGTTACCAGATTGTAGCAGAGAGGATTAGATGAGCAACCTGGAAATACTGACCAAGTGAACAAATTTTCAATTAAACAGTAAGAACAAGCTTTAGTGATTATCTTAGTTACTTCTCTCATTGATGAGACAAAATACTCAACACCCAAAGTTTAAGGAGGAAATTTTTATTTCAGCTCATAGTTTGTAAAGGTTGCAGTCCATAGTCGGCTGGCTCCAAGGCATGGTGGTATGGCAAAGGAGAAACCGTCCATGACAGACAGAAGGCAGCAAGCAGTGAAGCAGAAGCCTCTCCTTTTGATCACTTCCAGGCTCCCTGCCTTTTGGATTATGCCGCCCACCCACACCCAGGGTGGGCCTTCCCATTATGCACATCAAGAAACATGCTTACCCAACCAATGGACCAATTTAGTAATCAGGCACCCTTAATCCTAGCACCACACACTATAATTCCATCATCACATATCATACATCCAGTCACCTCAGAAAAGCCCAAACTTTGAGTCCCTGAGGGTTTGGTGACACATCTCAATGCACACCATGACAGTGATCAATTGCACAGAATGGTGATAATTGTATATTATTCAGTTGCTGAAAATACATGATTTTATGTGCTTCACATCCACAAGTGGTAAGAATAATAAGTAATACAGTTGTTAATCTGCTTCATTTAAACATTCTATTTTGTAAAACATAAAGAATCACGCTTCTACCCATAATTAGATACAACTGTTGTTTATCAATGAATGGATTAATAAATAAAATTACTAAAAACAAAAAAATCTAGAAATGTAAAATTTCCCATGAGAAAATATTTGAGTTTCATGATTGAAAAAATCTAACTCATGATGATATATTAACTGAAAATACATAAAAAGAAATGGCAATATAAAATTTTATGAAGCAACTAATAAAAACAATACATCCTATGTAACAAGGCAAAAAGAAGAACAAAAGTGATACAAGTTTGTAATCTAACCCTGAAAATTAAATTTAATCTCCTTGTTTATTCATACATCTGGAGGAAAATAAACTTACAGAGAAAATCTGAATACAAAGTTAAAGTAGAAATTATTATGGCAAAAATAATTTATGTTCTTGGGGCTGGAGGTACAGCTCAGTGGGCTAAGTGCTTGCCGCTGAGCACTGGGGCCCTGAGTTCGATCCCCGGTCCCAGAAAAAAAAAAAAATAATAATTTATGTTCCAACATTCAGAGATTCAGAATTGTTAACACCTTGCTTTTGTATGAGGGTTACTTAAATATAAATTTGAAAGTTATGTTTGCATTGAAAGAAGTTATGTAAATGCCATGAGTACAGTCATATTTTGAAAAGAAATGTGGTTATGTTCGCTTGAATGAGGGTAATATTTCTATGAATACAGAAATGGAAGCAAGTCCCACACTTCACGTATGTACAGTTTTGATTGTCACCTCTACCTAGATAAAGCTGGAGAACAGACATAGATCCCTCAGTGATGAAACATGGAAACTCGATGGATCTCAGGCGCCAGAGAAGGGTAAGTTCCGTATAGACCTTCACCAGGCTGGGAGCTCTGGATGACAGTCAGTCCACGGTGCCAAACACGACCGGCTTCTGTGAGGAACAGTAAGTACGGAGATGCAGGGAGCCTGGTGCACGTGTTGTTCCAGTATCAGACTGGTGGGAATGAACACCACCACCTCAATGCCGAGGTTTTTCCAGATAGGGCTTCTAGATGAGACAGCTGGAGAAATTGAGATTCAGTAGAGACACAAATCTAGCATGTCGTTTGCCCACTAGGATATGGGCTCTGCTCTTCAGAGACAGAAAAATAAAATGGTTTCCATTATGAGTGAACTCGTTTGTATGAACTATTTCATGAGAAAAATTTACCACACATGCAAGCCTTATCTGCTGCATTCCAGACAAACCTCAGTAGCTGTTATCATTCCACCTGCCTCCATGCTACCATCCGATTCATGTTCTTCATTGCAGTCGAGGTTTGAGTGGATCAACCAGGGCCTGCATCATTTCACTCAGAATAAGGGGAAAACTGAAAAATTTCCTAAGTACAATTTTGTGAGCGTCAGTTGTTTTGTGTCCTAATTTTCACTGAGTGAATCATAAACATTTTAGCAGATGCCGCACAAAGGATTGGCAAGGGTGTCAGTGTTAATCACCTCACTGTGTCCTCAGGTCTGAGTTGCTCCTTGTTTGTTCATCTTGTTACTTACCCTCACGGGAGAGAAAAAGCGAGCACAAAAAGCACAGTGCAGAGTACAGGATCTGCTCACAGGACACTCATGATTCTTCTCTGGGTTGGTCAGAGTCAGCACCTGAGATTCTCTCAACAGCACAGGCTTCTGTTAAGGTGGAACACATGGTGCATCCCCGGCTTCCTATGATGTCTGACTTTGTTCTTAGGTCAAAGTGATTCCACATATTTTCAAAACACTTTGGCACTGTAGCCCAGATGTTGAGTATCTCAGAAAATGAGTATAAAATATATAACATACGCAAAATACCCAGTAAGAAAAATGACACATAGACTTTTACTTCATCATAAAAGGTACAGACCAAAAAAAAAAAAAACAGGGACAACTAAAATAGGTAACTTGTGCACATTCTAATGTAAGAATATAAATCAGATAAGCTAAATGATGTTCAGATGATGTGTTAATATGTATGATCTAGTCAATAAAACCCTTGAGTAGGAACTGAGAACATCTGTTGAACATTCTTCCCAAAGCAGCATTAATCTCCCTGTTACGTAGACTGTAGATGATGGGGTTCACAAATGGGGGCACCACGATGTAGAACACGGAAGTCAGCAGGTTATTAAGGGATGGTTCCTTTGCAGTGGGACCTAAAACTGCTATTGCCCCAGAAATGACAAACAAAAGGAGAATGGCCAGCTGCGGGGTGCAGGTGGATATAGCTTTGTTTCGGGCTTCCACAGAATGCATCTTCAGCACACTTGAAAATATGTTAATATATGACATAAACATAAAGGAAAAACATAGTAACACAAGGCCAATGCTTACAGCAATGATTACAAATTCAGAAAACTGGACATCTGAGGATGATATCCTAAGAATCTGAGGAATGTCACAGAAACATTGCTGGATCACGTTGGTCTTGGTGAAGGGAAGCCTGAACATACAGCCTGTGTGCATAGCAGAGTAGACCAGACCACAGCACCATGAGCCAGCCGCGGCCTGGGAGCACACACTCGGGGTGATGGTGAGCCCATAGTGCAGCGGGTGGCAAATGGCCACATAGCGGTCATAGGACATCACTACCAGGAAGGCAAATTCCACAGCTGCAAAAAGGATGTAGAGGAAAATCTGTGCAGCACACTCTGTCAGAGAGATCGTCCTACTGCCAGTCATAGAACTGACTATGGCTTTAGGAACAATAACTGAGATGCTGCCAAGGTCGAGGAGGGATAAATTGCTTATGAAAAAGTACATAGGAAAGTGTAGATGGGTGTCGATTACTATGAGAGTTACAGTTACCAGATTCCCTGTCAGTGCTCCCAGATAAATCACTAAGAACATCACACCTTGTAGAACCTGGAGCTCCCGAGAGCCTGAGATATCCATTAGGAGGAATTCTGTGAAGATGGTGAGGTTGTGCATGTCAGCCAGCCTGCCGTGGTCTCCACAGAGTCAGAAGTTACAGTGAACAGAGGATGCTACAAGCAGAATATGAGCACCCATTAGAACTGCAGTGTGGCTTCCAGTCAGGAGCTCAAAAAACAGCATCCTGATATCCTCTGAATGTGCTTATTTCTCTTTCTTTTCCCACCGCTGATAGATATCCGATTACAGTCCACATAGTATGAGCATGACACCATTCTACCATTCTCTCAGGTGCTATCAAGAAGTGTGTGTGTGTGTGTGTGTGTGTATGTGTGTGTGTGCGTGGGTGTGTGTGTGTGTGTGTGTCCTTTCCACCCGTATGCCATCATATATGCAATTTGATTCAGGTCATAAAAATTCTAGCTTTCTGTTGGCCATTTATAGCCTGTTCCCATCTTGTACTTCTTCATGTGCATATTTTATCTTAACACAAACAAGCAAACAAACAACAAAAAAACCCTGCTTCAAGTATTCCTACACAATTCAACCTTCTGCTCGGCATGGATTCTAGTATATATTTAGGTGCCAGTTTTCTCTCCTGACCTGCATTCTACTTTCTTTCAAGGCTTTTGATAAAATCTCTTCTTTCTAAAATTGTTATTATAAGCTTAATTTATTTATCTATGGTTTTTTTGAAGCATTCAAAATCATAAGTAATTTGCTTAGAGATTATCTTTTCCATACTAAAATTAGTTATATAGAGACATAATCTCAGTATGATTTTACTTTCATTGTTGAGAAATAGAATTGAAATATTAAGGATACATAAAACATTAGTCTGTATGTTTCTAATACTATACATGTAATTTGATATTACCAAAAAATTGATAATTTTTGCTTCTTTCTCACATATAATAATAATTAATTTACTTAGTTATACATTCATATGGTGTTCCAGTTGTTTACAGAATATTCTATACGAATTTATTTCTCTGATGATTTTCTGAATAAGAACATGTGATTCCTTCTATTTGCTTAATTTCTCTAAGTAAGAAGAAAATCTTCTGAGCATAGAAAGTTACTATCAAAACCAGTAGTAGTTGATAAAGTCCATCCTACCAACATCTGTTAGGTTACTCCTGCAGACTATACTGATGCCTATTTTTACTTTCCTTTATCAGTGTAACAGATATGGACCATGAAAGTCTCCCTCCCGTTCTCTGTCTCTTATTACATGTAGTGCTAAATTTCTGTTCTTCATAAGCACTGTGATCCAGGGGAGCAAAGGAAATCCAAGAATTCCTCCTCTATAAATCTCCTTTTCCCAGTTGTATTTTTCAAATTATTTAGTTCAAAGTTTAAAATGTGGACCACAGGGGCTGAGGATATAGCTCAGTGGAATAAGCGCCTGCCTGGCAAGCTCAAGGTCCTGAGTTCAACCCTGGCACAGCAAAAAATAATATTAACAATAAAATAAAGTACGGACAACAGAATGATTCTGCATACCAATTCTCTGGAAATTATTAAATAGGTGATAGATAATAATATATGTAAGGAATTAGAAATTTTTTGCAATATCTTTAAAATGTGGCTATTTTTTTAAATTGTCCATTATAATAATACTAGGTATCTCAACGTTCTTACCAATTTAAAGACTATTTGTGATTTGATCTGCATTAAATGCCCCATAAATTTCATCTGTTATATATTTCTTAGTTTTCCTTTTTAAATCCACATCAAGAAAGTACTGAATTGGCATGGACAGATCCTCTATTCCAAGGTAATAACCAGTGACTGTGATTTCTGTCTTTGACTTAGACTAAGTATGACACACAGATCTTTGGACAGCATTTGAAAACTAACAGCCTGACCTGAATTGTAGAATCTGAAACAATCTGTCTATTCTACAAGCACACAGAGAACATAAAAAACTGACACAGTTACGTTGGCTTAAGATTTTACAGTATTTATCAGATGCTTGTATATGATTTATGCATTTCCAACGTTAATAGGGACGCATGTATTAGTATGTAAAGTCTTACCTGAGAAGTGAGGAAATGAGTCTATATGACTTCTGCACATTAGGAGACTCAATGAAATACTTGCTCCTACTTGTATCTTCAGCAAGGGAAATACAAACTCCCTTCTCAGTGACACTGCCAGGGTGGACCACGCGTGCAGCTCTGCTTATGAGACCTTGGCAAGTGTTCCCCAAGGACATGGGGGACCACACTTCTAATGAACTCTGGAGGCCTAGTGATTCCAGTCTCCAATGATGCCACATCTCCTGTAGATTCTTATTGGTGAGGATTCCAGGCCATATCACTGAGATACTTAAAGTTCCAACAGAGTTCTTAAGGAATAGATTTTGTGAGATACACAAATATTATTTTTTTTATACTCAAATATTAAACATGGAAGCGTTCAAAAATATTTCATATATCACAGGATGATAGATACATTTGCAAACTCATATCTGATTTTAAAATAATTTACCTATACTACAGTAAATCCAAAAATCTTGACCTCAGACAGTCAAGTGTGCTGTTTGGAAGAGTTACTTCTCCTCTGCGAACTGGTATTTTCCAGAAGACCAATACAAGATGTTACAGGATCAAGCATGACTCATACTGAAGTATAACATTTTAAATCAGACAAAAATTCATGAACAGGGTTTCAGTTTACAAATTTCATTTATTGTGCAATAAATCAATAGTATTTTGTATTACTATGAAATAAATGACAAATATCAGAAATCATATCAAAGTATGATTGAAATACTCCCTTACCTTCCTTATCATACATCTATGAAAGGAAATATTTTTCTGTAGCTCAACCAAATACACTACTGCAGGAGAATGAAGAAAGATATATGCAGCTAATTTTTCAAATGAATACGTGTTTCTCCTTCCGCACTAATTTTGGTTTTGGGATACAGTGTATTTGCCATAAAAATCTAGCTGTTGGATTGTGTTAGAAGATTGCTTATATTTGTTAAATTTCATTGAATGTATATAAGTTCTGTTCATTTAAATGTGTGAAAATTGTGTCTAAAATAATGCCTAAAGACCATACTCTAGTAGTAAGCTTCTGGTATTGCTTCTACTCTCTTCTATGCATCTGATCTTTGTAGATACACCTTAAAATAAAAGTATATGGATTTTCTTCCTTCCCTGGGTGATACACTTAGCATGGTGTCCTCCAGGTTCATCCATGCTGTCACAAAGTATGGGATTTGTATCAGTCAGGGTTTACTAGAGAAAGAGATTTAACACAAGATATACAAATGTACGACAAATTACCTCTTTGGCTTACAATGGGCAGCTATAGCGTTAGATGAGGAAGCGTGCAGAGGGTGTCTGCACACTGGAGATTGAAGAGCCCAGGCCTAGGGCCTGGAGCTCACCGCAATGTCTGTGCAAGTCCGTATTAAGGGCTATTGAGTCTGCGATGAAATGCTGATGAATCTACGATGAAGGCCGGAGAGCCAACACCAGAAGGCTGAAGAGTCCCAGGCGGAAGCTGAAGAGTCTGCACCGGAAGCCAGGAGAGGACCAAGCTGAAGGTGAAGACTGGAGCTCCTCCAAAGAACTCGCAGCCGGGCCTTCCTCAGTCCTTTTTATAGTCTCCCAGCTCTGGGTAGGTGGGGTCCTCTACACCCGCCCCCTCTGCGTGCCTTCCTCTTGCACAGGTTTATAATGAATACAGATAAGCACCCCGGCTCCCTTCTGAGTCCCATAGTTAACCTTCTAAACTTCCAAAATTAACATAAGAAACAACATCTCAGAAGGGTAAGGGCGTGTCCTTTTTACCCCAAGATTTACAACTGCTGAGTTACTTAGCCAAAACTCTAGACTCCCCAAGTTGACACAATGTACCAACCATAACAGGATTTCCTCTTCTTTGGGTTGAATGGCATTCAGTGCCATGTTCACATTACACTGTCTTCCTTCATCAACGGAGGAAAGGAGAGCTGATACCCATCCCCTTTTCAGATGTGAGCAATGCTGCAAATAACAGGATGGTGCACATGTATTCACTGTGCTGATTCCAGCTCACTAAACTTACTACCAGAGGTGGGGTTACTGGGGCATAGGGAGATTCTGACTTTGGTTTTCTGGGGAGGTTCCATATTGTCTTCTGCAATGGCTGTGTTCATTTATATTCAAGAGCTCCCCTTCTTCCACAGCTTTGATGAGGTATGTCCTTTTTCTCTTTGAGAATATAGAGTTTCCCAGTTACACCGCCTGATGTGACCATGCTTTCTCCACTATGTGTTCTTGGCACTTTGTTGAGCACCAATTCATGTAAGTACATTTCGCCATCCTTTTTCCAGCAGCCTGATTAAACAAACTAGGAAAGTTCTGCAGTGTTTTCCCCATATCCTAATGCTGCAATTCATGAACCATGCAAAACAACAGTGGAATAGGTTACAATTACCTTAAAGTTAGCTGTAACCCTTGAGGAGTGGTTCCTGAAGTCCTGGTATAATTTGACCATGTTATTTTAGATGTTTACGAATTCCATGAAGAAAGGAAGTGTGGAATAAAGTAGACATATTCCTTAGTTTTATTTCTTTTTAAAGGAATATAAAACTGTTTATTGTCCTCTGCTCATCATTATTTACAATAAAGTAAACAATAAACAGAAGGATAACTTTCTGACTACTACAGAGTTACTTTCCTGACTTCTGCTGAGGCAGTAACCTGACCAATGAAAATATAGCGTCCATGTCAGAAACAAGGTGGGGTCCAGAAAGGTACGCAAGTCAATAATTTAGATTTCAAAGTTTCACTCATTTATTCTACCAGGTCCTAAGGTGTGAACACCTCTCAACACCCAGTATCTTCCAAGTCTTAGATATGCATGCATCCACATCTTGACTTTTGAGTACAAGATTTTAGCCTGTTGAAAAGGAACAATTCATAAGGAAATTTAATGTTCCATTAAAGAGTCTTCTTAGCTAATTCAAGCAATACAGCTTTTAACTAGTTGCCTTGTTTGGAAGGGCAAGTTGTTGGCAATGATGCAATTTTTCTTTTGAGGAATTTTGCAAGTAAACTGCTGCATTTTTGTGACTAAAGACACATACATATGGATTTTGATATGGCTACTTTGAAAATATCTACTTTACCCTGTCCAGTAAACTAGGTTTCTTGTCAAAGGAATCAAATTCTGATCTGTCAAGGAAAAAAACAATATCATCAAAGCCTGATTAGCCAAACATGTAAATAACTGCACCTTCCTAAGGAAAGGAAGGACATATCATTCTCCAAACTCATCTAAATTGCATAATTTTAACATCTTAAGTTCGTCATGTTATTCCCTTAGAGTTGCTAAAATTTCAAGCTAAAAATCAAATATTGAGCCAGGCGTGGTGACACATGCCTGCAATTCCAGCACTCGGGAGGGTGAGGCAAGAGGTTCTTTGCAAGTTTGAGGAAAGCCCAGGCTACAAAGCGAGCTCATGTCCAGCCTGAGCTGCACAGCGAGACCCTGTCTCAAAACCACAAAATAATTCACGTATTAAAATACGTGAATTTTAAGAATATTTTCCAACAGATTTTTCAGTCTGGCCAAGGCCTACCTTATGGCAGACTTGATGGCAGACTGTTATGGTTCTAATAAAAGCATGTCTTTGTATCTGGAAACTGGTGTAAAGAAATGTGTCTGGTTGCCAATTTTGACAAGGGGTGGAATTTTATGGTTGATACAATGTGTCAACTTGGGGAAGCTGGAGGTTTGGTGGAGTGATTCAGCAGGAAGCCAGGGTCCTTACTTTGGACACATCCTGAACCTGTGGAAGAGGAAGGCATGGAGACTGTGTGAGAGCTGCACACCCCCTGGGTGGGAGTAGGCTGTTTACAATGTAAGGGAAGGAAAGAGGCTGCTGGCAGCCATTCCTCCCTTTTGCTCTTGTGGTTTTTGCTATGTTCTGCTGCCATGAACAGTTTGCCCTCTGCCATGTGCCACTCTGCCTCAGAACCAGTCAAGTATGGACTGAAACCTCCACAAACTGTAAGCTAAATAAACCTTTCCTTTCTTAATTTTGGGTGTTGGGTATTTTGTCTCAGCAACAAGAGAAAAGAAACCG
The DNA here is from genome assembly GCA_004027595.1 of Dinomys branickii. Lineage (NCBI taxonomy): Eukaryota > Metazoa > Chordata > Mammalia > Rodentia > Dinomyidae > Dinomys > Dinomys branickii. Next base: position 45,981 of record PVLD010010405.1, on the reverse strand, counting down.
AGACAGCCTCACAACATCTGATGGACAAGGTCAGGCTAAAGTGATTTGTGTGTTATACACGTGATGTAAATTCAACATGATGTTCAAGTAAGTGATTCAACAGTAAATAACTATTTGCGTGTCTGGTATCTAAAATGAGTAATTGCTTGATTTTTAAGATTTTATTTAATTTTACAAGATATTACAGTTAATACATTCCCTGATTTAAATTATTTTTATGCAATGAAAATTTGATTTTTTCATACTCTATGGAAACTGCTATTAAGAATAAATAAAGGTAATGTCAAACTTATATTACACTCTAGATGAGTACTTAATTTTATTCACCAAGACTGTAGAGATGTTCATATTTCATTGAAAATCAGTAACAGGCAGTAAATGCAAACCTATGAGGAACAAAGTTGGGGGCACACGGTGGAAGGAGATTGAAGGCTAGAAAATGTAACTGACACCATGAGACTGGGTCTCAAAGTGCTAATCATACAGCTCTGGAGTCACGGTTGCCTTTGAAAGTGAGTGAGAGTGGTAACAGTCCAAGGGAGAAAAATGCATCGCTAAACAGCACGAAAGCACTTCATGAGTAATGTGATCGCTTCACCTACTGAATATGGGGAGGCAAAACACAGATTAATGGAGGCAGGGAGACACTGAATGCCAGAGAGGAAACTCAGAACCACAAATGCAGACAGTGGTCATATCCTAACGGTGGTCACTAGCTCGGAAGCTACCCCTTGAGAGCAGTCAGGATGCTAGGAATTAGGGAAAAAGGTGCAGAGAATAAATACATAATAAATATCTGGTACATTACATATACAAACAGACGTCTGGAAATAAAACATTTCTATTTCTTCGAAAGTACAGCTCTCTAGTCACACTTAGTGGAACCTGAGAGATTTAAAGTGAAGCAATCTATTTTCATGAATTTTCATCTGAGTATCTGGAGACATAGGCTGAGAAACGGTAACACTGCTGACAAGAAGAAGTGTGTGTGGTGTGCACAGTGGTAAGTGAGGTTCTGAACACCTTTAAGCTAAGATGACAGCGAATGAACTAATCAAACTAAATATCTCACTCAGAGACCCCAGAACATAAGTGCTCTCCTTAGAGGGTGAGGCAGGCAGTCCCACAAAGGAGGTAGGCAACTGAGAAAGCAGAGAAGTGGTAAACATAGAAACCACAACTGGAAGAAAGAATGAAATGAAAACATAAGGAACGCTCTGAGGATATGTGCTGAGCAATGAAGGAGAAGAGAGCACAAGGAATTCAGCTTTACAGATGGGAAGGTATAGACCTAGAGACATGTCAAAACATGTGGATATCCTGGATGCACTAGATGGAGAGGCATGGGCGTGGGTGTGGACAACAGATATAAACTCACAGTAGATTGTTAAAACTCTTATCTCAGGCAATTACTAACAGATTGTCTTGGTTACTTTTTTCTCATTGCTGAGACAAAATACACAACACCCAAAATGAAGGAAAGAAAGGTTTATTTAGCTTACAGTTTGTGGAGGTTTCAGTCCATACTTGACTGGTTCTGAGGCAGAGTGGCACATGGCAGAGGGCAAACTGTAAATGGCAGCAGAACACAGCAAAAATCACAAGAGCAAAAGGGAGGAATGGCTGCAAGCAACCTCTTCTCTTCCCTTACATTGTAAACAGCCTACTCTCACCCAGGGGGTGTGTAGCTCTCACACAGTCTCCATGCCCTCCTCTTCCACAGGCTCAGGATGTATACAAAGTAAGCACCCTGGCTTCCTGCTGAATCACTCAGCCAAACCTCTAGACTCCCCAAGTTGACACAATGTATCAACCATAACACAGACCTCTTTGAATTTCAGAAATGTCTAGTTTTTGGATGCCAAATTTTAAGTTCTCAGTGTTTCACAATATACATGGATAAGCATAAAATAGTTTAATGTATGACTGTAAATTTCTAGGTATGTTAAAATAAGTATTCTCTGTTAAAAGGAAATGATTCTTTCTGTGAATTCTTCCAGTGAACTCATTCTACCAGCCCTGAGTCATTCTGCTTTAACTCACTACATGCTGTGAGCATCTTCCACACAAAACCCTGGTGAGTGCTCCCTTCACCTCTGTGTTCCTCAGGCTGTAGATGACCGGGTTGAGCATTGGGGTGATGATGCCATACAGCATGGAGATGAGCCTGTCTCTGGAAAGAGAGCTTTGGCTGGATGAGCGGCGCAGGTAGGTGAAGATGGCTGTGCCGTAGAACAGGCAGACCACCAGCAGGTGGGAGGCGCATGTGGAGAAAGCTTTGCGCTTCCCTTCTGCAGACTGGATCTTCAGAATGGTGGAGATGATGTAGACGTAGGAGATCAAGGTGGTGAGGAAGGCGCTGGTCCCAAAGACTCCTCCTACCACTAAAGCAAGCATTTCAGGAACATAAGTGGATGAACAAGACAGGGCCACAATTTGAGGAATGTCACAATAGTACTGGTTAACCAGATTGGACCTGCAGAAGGACAGGCTGAAGGTAGCCACTGTGTGGATGGCAGAATTTATAAACCCAGCTACCCAAGTCCCCGACACCAGCTGGGCACAGCAAGCCTTAGTTATGATGACAGAGTAGCGAAGGGGGAAGCAGATAGCCACGTACCGGTCATAAGCCATGACAGCCAGCAGGAAGACCTCAGTCCCCATAAGGGCTACCAGGAAATACAGCTGCAGAGCACAGCCAACAAAAGAAATGCTGTGGTCCTCAGTCAAGAGGTTCTGGAGCATCTTGGGGACAGTAGTTGATGAACAGAATATGTCTAAGAGAGACAAGTTTGCCAGAAAGTAGTACATGGGCATATGCAGCTTTGCCTCAGTCACTATGGCCAGGAGGATGGCCCCGTTTCCCACCAAGGTGACCTGGTAGATGACGGCAAAGGCCACAAAGAGAGTGTAGCGCACCTCAGGGAGGTCAGAGAGCCCGATGAGGATGAACTGAGTCACCGTGGAGACATTGTGGATGTGCATCTCCTCTCTGCACTGGGGTCTTTGTTGGCAGAAGAAATCAGTAAGCCCAGGTTAGAGTGGCAACCAACGTGCTTAGTGCTGAGGAGCTTCTGGAAGACATTGGTCTGTGGCAGATGGTGAATTATGGTAGCCCTGAGTTTAGTTAGACTTAGCTATTAAGTTTAAAATAAAAAGCACCTCCTACTTTGACACTTCAAGCCCTTTCTGAGGAGCCACTTCCCCAGTCTAGTAGTAACAGTGGTAGCCACCAATATCTTTCCAAGTACCACTTTGCCCAGGTTTGCAGTGAATTTGTAACTCTCCTGCCTCAGTCTCCTACAGTGCAGTGGGCCACCACACCTGGCTACATGTTATTTCTTAAAATATTTATCCTTGTTTTCTGGTCTATAGAAAACCTTCTGTAAAGCTAGAGAAATATAGAAAATCCACCTTCTTAATGCTTTTGATTTGCCTTTAGCTGAGTTGGGGTTTGACAGTTCAGTGACAATTGATAGTGCATTTCTCACATTAGTTTGGTTCTGCTTTATGTTCTTTCACAGTGTTAAGTTTTATAAACCACATCAATACAAAATGACTAGAAAATAAAATACAATAATTACTATGATTGTTTCTTCCTTTTCTTTTTGCCTGATGGAAGCTACATATGAACAACTTTGCTTAGATAAAACATATAGCATAAATTATACAAATTATGTACAATGATTTATTTTCACAGAGGGAGTGAAACTACTTTCTAATGTTATTTTTCATACAAAATTAGTAAGAACTGTTGAGGCTTCTAGAAGATGTTATTTTCTACCCTAATACAGCAGTAGGCTTGGGAAAAAATAAAGCTCTTTATGGTAATAATCATGAAATGTAGAATGAAAATCAGTACAATAACATAAAAGGCATGGATATCACTAACCATTTTAATTGAATAAAATATATTAAAACAGAAAATATCTCCTTTGCCAACTATCATGTTCTCAAATGTTCAATATTCTCTGGATATAAAGAAAGACAAATCTGAGACACTTGTAGGAAAATGGTTGTCTTTATGAAACTGAATGCTGAGTGAAATGAATCAGACACACAAACTGGAATAGGATGTTGTATCTCTTGTCTGATTAGCCAAACTACAAACTAAGAGCTAAATGAAGGAAGGACAGAGGAGACAAGGGGATGGGTCTCTTACAAATGGGAAGGGGTCCAGGTGTCCAAGGGCAGTGAATAAGGGGATTCAGGATGGGGGAGGAAAACAGAGTGAAGACAAGCCAGGCACAAGGCCCTCATAACCTCAGTGAGTGTGGACATTATGCACCGTAAACACGAGCTAAGATTAATAATACCAGCCAGAATGTAAAGGGGAGAGGGGAGCTAGAGGAGGAGGGAGGGCAGGGAGAAGAGGGGACTGAAATAAAGAAAGAAGCTGTAGTGTGTACATGTCCCGACTCCCCAAGATGACTGTAAAATACGTGTACTGCAAACATGTACTAATAAAATAAAATTTCAAAAGAAAACATTCCATGGAGGTTCTCAATTTCAGTTCACCCTCTTTATACATTCATACTTTTAAAATAAAATAGTGGCTCTAAGAAATTCAATAAGGTAGTTTTATTATAAGAAAAGTTAGTAGTTAGTATCTTCAGTTACATTTTTATTCACTTATCTATTCATTCAGCCTTAGACACTTATTTAGAAATTTGGTACTTGCAAATAAGGTCTGTGAGAAAAAAGTCAGCAACACCCATATTAAAACATCCAGTCCTGTTGCACCTCAGGCTGTGTGGTCATCATGTGTCCTCCAAAAATTATAAAAATTCTCCCTGCCCTTTGCACTTCGTGTTTTATATTTATTAAGTCAAGCTTACATCTTGGGCATATGGAAGGCAGAAGCCGCTCATGTGGGGAAGAAAGTTACCTCCGTCATCCCCTCCTACTAAATTAAATATAATTACATCCTGACCTAAGTGTTTGCATGTAATCAGAAAGCAACAGCACATGGCTGAGGAAGACGCTCCATCACCTTTCTCACCAGCCGGGGGGCTGCATCTCAGAGTCAGAGGCATCCTTCCGAAGGGCACTGTAATGCGTGCTGTGTGTCTAGCTGCACCAGTGCCACCCAGTGAGAGCAGAGGAATCTGGTGAGAGAAGTTTTGGCCACAGTGATAAAGAGCCCAGCATGCCATGATAACCAGCACAAGGATGTGTGGTTAGGGTTAGTCTTGTACTGGAAATTCCTCAGAGTCAAACCTACTTAGTAGTTCTGTGGCTTATTCTTTCATGCGTATGGCCAAAGCCAAATGAACCACTCGTGTAGTTTTCCTCTTTATCATAACTTCTATTTTCCAGTACATTCAGAAAAGTAAACGCAGTTACCTAAGCAAAACGAATCACTGATGTATCTTTAATACTAAGATAATTCAAAATTTATACTATATTCAGTATGACAATCTCAAGGAAATGTTGTATTTACATTTTCTTTAAAACAGAATAATTTTCTTTCAAGCTTTGTTACCAAGAAGATCGGCTCAATGGGTTAATAATAGCTCATAAACCAGAGGAGTCCAAATACCTGCTAGTGTTGAATCTCGCTCGCTACGTTGTGATGTCTTGGTACCTGCTAAGCCTTTTGGATCCACTTCTATAGGAACGAAAGCTCAGGACCACTGGTTGGAAACACGAACTGGACACAGCTACATCTTACACACAGAGGTCAGGAGAGGCACTTGGGCAGGCTTGTTTGATGTTCTGAGCCAAACCATTTGTCTACATTTATGTACATACCCTAAATAATTTAACGTTTTCTCACTTACTTGGTATTATCTTTAAGCATTTCGTAATGTGTGCAGTTTACACCATATTAACATCTTTACAAATATCCAATTACTTAACTGAAAAGTCTAGAATTTGACACAAGATTGTCTTGCCTTTTTAGTTCCAGATTTTTCATCACCAAATTCCTGCATGAAAAACACCAGAGGCCCTAGACAGCAAGAAGCCCACCAGTGAATCTGAGCAAATGCCTCTTGTATATAACGGGCTCATATTGAAATGCATTCTACAGCTGACATTATTCCCATTTTCCCCTATAGAAAAACCATGAAATCAAGGACTCTGGTAGGAATATACTTCCATGCTTCATTAGCCAAAATTACTGCTACCCAGTCATGGGCACTCACTGCTAATCAGTGCTAAGTTTAGAAAGAATCATGAAATGTACAGCTGTGACAAGCTGTTTATTAGAGTGGGGTAGGGACGCACTGTCATATATAAATAAAGAATAACTTGCATTTAGGGAGGCTGAGGAAGGAGAACTGTATGTTTTCCCAGTCTGGAAAACTTAGCAACTTACCAAAGCCCTGTCTTGAAAATGAAAAGGGCTGGGGATGTAGGTCAGTGCAAATGCCCTGGGTTCAGTCTCCAGCAGCAAAGAAAAGAAATAGGTAAAGATAAATGTGATGTTTTTCAGATACTCCGTTGTGAGCACATTAATTGTTATCACAAAATATGATTAGACTTTGAAATTGAAATAAATTTTCATTCTGCATGTTGAGTGGGATAAACTTTAACACCGCTTTATACACACTGTATTTTATATGGTAAAGGTTAAAATACAACCATGAAAACGTGTGTTGATAGACATAGAGTGAATGGAATGTCAAACTATGTAACTGATAATTCAATTTTTTTTCTGTATCAGTCAGGGTTTACTAGAGAAACAGATTTAACACAAGATATACAAATGTACGACAAATTACCTCTTTGGCTTACAATGGGCAGCTACAGGGTTAGATGAGGAAGCGTGCCGAGGATGTCTGCACACTGGAGATTGAAGAGCCCAGGCCTAGGGCCTGGAGCTCACTGCAGTGTCCTTGCAAGTCCGTATCAAAGGCTGTTGAGTCTGCAACAAAATGCTGATGAATCTACAATGAAGGCCGGAGAGCCAACACCAGAAGGCTGAAGAGTCCCAGGCGGAAGCCGAAGAGTCTGCACCGGAAGCCAGGAGAGGACCAAGCTGAAGCTGAAGACCGGAGCTCCTCGGAAGAACTCGCAGCCGGGCCTTCCTCAGTTCCTTTTTATAGTCTCCCAGCTCTGGGGAGGGGGGTCCTCTACACCCGCACCCTCTGCACGCCCTCCTCTTGCACAGGTTTAGAATGAATACAAATAAGCACCCTGGCTCCCTTCTCAGTCACATAGTTGACCTTCTAAACTTCCCAAATTAACATAAGAAACAACACCCCACAAGGGTAAGGGCGTGTCCTTTTCACCCTAAGATTTACAACTGCTGAGTTACTTAGCCAAACCTCTAGACTCCCCAAGTTGACACAATGTATCAACCATAACACCGTGTTTTCCAGATCCCATAAATTAAGCCACAGGGCTTAATGTTTATCATGCTTGATTTCAGTTCTGTTTGGTGCAATTGCTTTCTATACATTTAACTTAAATTCTACATGGGAATATTTGCTTTGTGGCATTGTACTTTGGGATTTCATAATTTGTTGATTTTCATAGGGTTCCACATCAATGCATTTGCCTTAAGCTTCAGAAGAGACTATAATTTATTTTTTTATATTTTTAAAATTTATTTTAAAGAGAAAACAATAACAAAATAACAACAACAAAGACAAAAAACCTAGCACAAAAATAAAAATGACATAGGATTTCAAAACAAGAATATAGGAATTAACAATGGTTGTTATAATACATGTTATCATCAACAGAGTTGCTCAGATTACCAGATATAAGAATGCAACATTGATCAAGCAATTAAAGACAATAAAAAGTAATAAAATAAACTAGAAATGATACAAAGCTTCACTAGGCAAGATGGCAGAAATTCAACAATGGTTGTTATATCGCATATTGTTGTCTTCAAATTGGTTGTTCATATTACCAGATATGTGTGCAAAATTGCTCAATTTTTATTTTTATTTTAAAAGTAAAAGAAAAAAAACACTAACAAACATACACACAGTAGCACAAGAACACTACAGAAACCGAACTACAGGTGGCAGGGGATGGACAATGGTTGTTGTATTACACGTTGGTAGCTTCAACTTGTATACTCAGGACAATGAAAATAGACATACAAGGTTGATCAAACAACTAATCACCGCTTCTTTCCCACATCAATATGACATGAGACAACAGTGCAACCATGTCAGCCATCCCGCACATACATACATACCTACTCAGCTATCCTCCTCTTCCTCCTCTCCTTCCCTTCATCCCAATTGCTCTCTACCCTTGAGCAGTCTCCCTTCATACCTCGCAATCTATATTCTCACCTCCAGGTTCCTACACTAATGATTCTATATGCTGTTTACAAATGCACATCTAGTTTACCTCACTTATGAGTATGGTCTCTAACTGTGACCATTTGCCTATAAAAGCCCCTAGATTGTCTTTATTTACAGTTGAATAATATTCCATTGTGTAAAAATGCCACAGTTTTTTAATCCAGTCCTCTGTGGACGGACATTTGGGTTGTTTCCATGATTTAGTTATTACAAATTGTGCTGCTATAAACATGGGTGTGCATATATCACAGTGATATGCTGTTTTCAGATCTTCTGGGAAAATACCCAGAAGGGAGATAGCTGGGTTGAGTGGGACCTCCAGACCTAGTTTGCTGAGGAATCTCCAAACTGCTCTACAGAGTAGTTTCACCAGGCTTCAATCCCACAAGCAGTGCAGAAAAGTCCCTATTTCTCCACAGTCCACAGCACCACCAACATTTGTTATTGGATGATTTCTTAATACTGGCCAGTCTTACTGGGGTGAGATGAAATGTCAATTTTCTTTTTATTTGCATTTCTCGAATGACTAAAGATGTGGAACATTTTCTCATATATTTATTTCCCATTTGTATTTCTTTATCTGAGAAGTGTCTATTCATCTCAGATGCCCATTTCTGGTTTGGGTCTTTGAATTTGGACAGGAACATGTTTTTCAATTCTTTGTATGTTCTAGATAGGAGACCTTTGTCTGAGGGACAGCCAGCTAGAACTTTTTCCCAATTTGTGGATTTTCATTTTACTTTGCTGGTGATTTCCTCAGATGTACAAAAACTTTTCAGAAGGATGAGGTCCCAATTATTGATTCTTTGAAGTGTTTCCCTTGCAGTTTCATTTTTGTTCAGGAACTCTCTGCCTACTGCTATCTTCAAGATTTTACCAACTTTCTCTTCCAATAGATTTAGAGTTTCTGTTTTAATATTGAGGTCTGTGATCCATTTTGACCTGAGTTTGGTGCATGGTGATAGATTGGGGTCTATTTTCAGTTTTCGGCAAGAGGCAAGCCACTTTTTCCAGCACCATTTATTAAACATACCTTCTTTTTTCCAGTGAGTTTGGTTGACCCCTTTGTCAAATATTAGGTAGCTGAGTGGGGTTTTCGTTATGGTTGCACCTTCCAGTCTGGGGCTAGGGATATAGCTCAGTGGAATAAGCGCCTGCCTGGCAAGTGCAAGATCCTGAGTTCGACCCCTAGTACCACCAAAAAAAAAAAAAAAAGGAAAACCATCTTCCAGTCTGTTCCATTGATCTTCAGGTCAGTTTGTGAGCCAGTACCACGTTGATTTTATTACAGTACCTTTGTAGTATAATTTGAGGTCAGGGATTGTGATTCCACCTGACTTATCGTTATTGCCCAGGATTGCTTTTGCTATTCTGGGTCTTTTCTGGTTCCAGATGAATTTGAGGCACATTTTCTCTAGATCTGTGAGGTATGCTGATGGTAGTTTAATGGGAGTTGCATTGAATCTGTAGAACAGTTTTGGTAGTAGGCCATTTTTATGATATTAGTTCTTCCTAACCATGAGCAGGGTATGTTTTTCCATTTATTGAAATCCTCTTCGATTTCCGTTTTCAGAGCACTATAGTTTCCACTGAATAAATCTTTCACATTCTTTGTTAGATTCATTCCTAAGTATTTCAATTTCTTGGTTGCTATTGCAAAAGGTACGGTTTCCTCAATTTCTCTTTCAGCCTGTTTGTTGTTCGTGTATAGGAATGCTATCGATTTTTGGGTGTTGACTTTGTATCCAGCTACACTGCTGAATTTGTCAATAAATTCGAGGAGTTTTCTTGTGGAGTTTTTGGGGTCTTCCATGTATAGTATCATGTCATCTGCAAATAGTGATAGTTTGACTTCTTCCTTTCCTATCCTTATTCCTCTTATTTCTCTCTCTTGTCTGATTGCTCTGGCTAGTGCTTCCAGAACTATATTGAATAGGAGTGGTGACAGTGGACATCCTTGTCTTGTTCCTGACTTTAAAGTGAAAGTTTTCAGTTCATACCCATTTAGTATGATGTTGGCTGTTGTTTTATTACAGATGGCTTTGACCAGATTGAGGTAGAGGCCATCTATTCCTATTTTTCCTAAGGTTTTTAACATGAATGCATGTTGGACTTTATCGAAAGTCTTTTCTGCATCTATTGAGATGATCATGTGGTTTTTGTCTTTGACTGTATTAATATAGTGTATTACATTTATTTATTTGCGAATATTGAACCATCTCTCCATTCCTGGAATGAATCCTATCTGGTCATGGTGTACAATTTTCCTTATGATTCCTGTAATCTATTTGCCAGTATTATGTTGAGTATCTTTGCATCTACGTTCATTAAAGAGATTGGCCTGTAGCTCTCTTTCTTGGTTGAGTCCCTCTCTGGTTTTGGTATCAGTATAATACTTGCCTCCAGAAAGGTGTTGGCGAGAGTTGCTTCGTTTTCGATTTCATTGAAGATTTTGAGGAGTGTTGGCATTAGATCTTCTCTGAATGTTTTATAGAATTCTGCTGTGAATCCATCAGGGCCTAGGCTTTTCTTTGTTGGCAAGTTTTTAATAACGTTTTCAATCTCATTAATTGATACTGGGTTGTTCAGGATTTTTACGTCTTCCTGATTCAATTTTGGTAATTTGTACCTTTCTAGGAATGTGTCCATTTCTTCTGTATTTTCTATCCTATGGGAATACAGATTTTCAAAGTAGGTATTAATGATCTTTTGGATTCCTGTGGGATCTGTAGTGATTTCATCCTTTTAATTCCTTGTTGCATGAATTTGAGATCTTTCCCTTCTTTTTTTGATAAAGTTGGCTAGGGGTTTATCAATTTTATTTATTCTTTCGAAGAACCAACTCTTTGATTCACTAATTTTTTATAGAGTTTTCTTCATCTCAGTTGCATTAATTTCTGCCCTGGGTTTTATAATCTCCTCCCTTCTTTGGGTTCTTGGTTTGGCTTGTTGCTCTTTTTGTAAGAGTTTGAGGTGTACCATTAGGTTATTTATTTGCTCTCTTTCTGTTTTCTTTGTATGTGAGTTTATTGCTATAAATTTCCCTCTGAGGGCTGCTTTCATTGCATCCCAGAGATTCCGGTAGGTTGTACTTGCGTTTTCATTTATTTGTAGATATTTTTTAATTTCTTCTTTGACTTCTTGTGTGACCCATCGGTTATTCAGGAGGTTGTTGTGTAATTTCCAAGTGTTTATGTGGTTTTTGGCGTTCTCTTTGTCATTAATTTCCAATTTCATTGCACTGTGGTCCGATATTATGCATGGGATAATTTCAATTCTTTTGCATTTAGGTAGATATGCTCTATGCGTAGAATGTGGTCAATTTTACAGAAAGACCCATGTGTAGCTGAGAAAAATGTGTATTCTGATGTTGTGGGGTGGAACACTCTGTATACATCTACTATGTCCATTTGCTCACACTTTTGGTTCATGTCTGTTATTTCTTTGCTGAGTTTCTGTCCAGTTGACCTGTCTCTTTGCATCAGAGGGGTGTTTAGGTCCCCTATTACAATAGTGTTATTAGTTATTTGATTTTTTACGTCTGTCAAGATTTGACTTGTAAAGTTAGGTGCTCCACGGTTTGGTGCATAAATGTTTAGGATTGTTACCTCTTCCTCTTGCAGCTTTCCCCTAACTAGTATGTAGTGGCCTTCTTTATCTCTTTTGATTGTTTTTGGTTTGAAGTTTACATTGTTTGCAAACATAATAGCTACCCCTGCTTTTTTCTGGGGACCTGTTGAATGGAGAATTGTTTTCCAACCTTTAACTTTCAACCTGTGGATTTCTTTTTGAATAGAATGTGTTTCCTGTATACAGCATATCGTTGGATTGTGTTCCTTAATCCAATCTTCCAATCTTTTCCTTTTGACTTGTGAATTGAGGCCATTTACATTAATGGTTGTAATGGTTATATGTTGGCTTAGTCTAGTCATGTTATTTACTTGTTGTTGTTTTCCTTCTTTTGCTGACTGTTTACTTCCTTGTTCTGTTTAGGGAGTTATTTCTATAGCTGTTCTTGGGATTGTGGTCTCTTTTTTCTCTGTCTAGAATATCTTTTAGTGCTTTTTGCAGTGCTGGTTTGGCACTCATGAAGTTCTTCAGTTGTTCTTTGTCGTGGAAATATTTTATTTCTCCATTGAATTTGAGGGATAGTTTTTCAGGATAATCAGTCTGGGTTGGAAGTTGTTTTTGTCTCAGAATCTGTAATACCTTACTCCAAGCTCTTCTTGATTTCATGGTTTCTGTTGAGAAGTCTGTTGTTATTCTGATGGGCTTTCCTTTATAGGTGATCTGTTTCTTTTCTCTAGCAGCTTTTAATATTGTGTTCTTTTGCTGCATGTCTGGGATCTTGACTATTATATGTCTGTGTGTGATTTTATTTGGGTTATGGCTCATTGGGGTTCTATATGCTTCAATTAACTGTACTTCAGTATCTTTTACCGTGCTTTGGAAATTTTCTGCTCTCATTTCTGCAAATATTCTTTTTATATCACTTATGTTGCCTCTTGCTAATTCACTGACTCCTGTTACTTGGATATTATTTCTTTTTGCCTCATCTTGCAGCTGTTCAATTGATTTTTCCTAGATCCTTCATGACTTTGTGAGATCGTTCCTTTCATGCTTGCTAGCTGCCATGCTGTCTTCAAGATCTGACATTCTATCTTTGGCTTCATTGAAGCGGTTTGGCAAGCTTTCAGTGGATGTTTTCATTTCCTCACAATCTCTTTGGGCCTGTTTCATTTGTTGTAATTCATTCCTAAATTCCTCATGTAATGTTTCCATTTGTTTCCTATGTTCTTCTGTTTTTCATCTGTTTCTTCTTTATATTTGTGGAGCATTTCTTCCATTATTATTTTCATTTCATTTTTTGCTTGAGACATTATTTCAGATTTAATCTCTGCTATGGCCTGATGGAGTTGTTTCTTTACTTTGGATGTTATCATTTCAGAAATTTCAGGTATGTGGCTCCCTAGTTCTTGTATACCATTGTTTCCAGGACTTGCTCTGGGTGGGGCTGAGTTCTGAGACTGCATTTTGCTCTTCTGTCTTGTCATTTTGGATGTCAGTTGAAAAGTATTGAGCTACAAATTACACAGGCAGCTCACCAGGAAAGTTCCATTTTAAAGCCTGCTCCAATCGCTCCCTCTCTTCAGGAAAATGTCCCTTAAGTTTTCTGCCAAGAGTTCCGCTCAGAAGGCTGTTCAGATGCTGCTTCATGGACCGAGCTGCTCCCTGACTCAAAGTTCCAGGACAGAGCATGGGCATTCCTCACCTGCCCAGAATTCCACACCGGTGGGCTTGCTCAGATGCTGCTTTGTGGACCGACCTCTTCCCTGACCCAAAGTTCCAGGGTGGAGCATGCGCACACACACTTCACCTGCCCAGAATTCTGCACAGGCAGACCGCTCAGATGCTGCTTTGTGGGCCGAGCTCCTTCCTCACCCAGAGATCAAGACTGAAGTGCGCACACACCTCACCTGCCCAGAGTTCCACGCAGGCAGGCATGTTGCCTAGATGCTGCTTTGTGGGCTGACCTCCTCCTTGATCCAGACATCCAAGTCTGGGTGCACACATGCCTCACCTGCCTAGAGTTCTGCACAGATGGGCCACGCAGATGCTGCTTTGTGGGCTGACCTCCTCCCTGATCCAGACATCCAAGTCTGAGTGCACACACACCTCACCTGCCCAGAGTTCTGCACAGGTGGGCCACTCAGATGCTGCTTTGTGGGCTGAGATCTTCCCTGACCCAGAGATCCAGGTCGGAGCATGCAGATGCTTCACCTGCCCAGAGTACTCCATATAAGTCTTGACGCTCATTGATTTTTCTCACAAGACCTTATTGAAAGTCTGCTTTCAGCATTTGTGGGGTCATCTTGTTGTAGAAGTACAATGGACCATGCGTGGGGGGCACATGCCTATAATCCCAGCACTCGAGAGACTGAGTCAGAAGTCTGAAAAAAAAAATGGCAATGAAATTCTTGCTAAGGCAAAAGGAATAGCGGGAGAGGTGCAGGGGAGGGAGGCCAGGGACAGAAATGGGACTGGGGTGGGTTGTGTTGCTGTACTTACTCCTTATGGCAAGTACAGTCATATGTACTGTAAACATTTCCCTAATAAAAATTTTAATTTAAGAATTACCTAGGCTTATTAATATTCTGTACTATCTTTTTCCACAATGAAAATATTAGTGACTATAGTGAATGAAGTATGATAGACTCCTTAAGATTAATAAAATTTTCAGTAAGTTGAAGAATATAGATAAAGAGGAGAATAAAATGCATCCTCCCACCTATCAAGTACATAGCAGCAGCCTGCTACAATTGCCAACAATGCAATTTGCCACAAATATTTTGCTCTTGTTAAGCATGTGTGATTCTGGGGTGTTGGTAGCTCAGATGATTGGAATTTTCTAATTACAGACTTATGACATCAGAGAGGAAAGTGACAATAATGTGTCCAATCAGGTTAATTGGTATATGATAAACAAATTCTTGTGGTTTTCTTACTTAAAAAATGGCACAACATGGAGCCAAAGAATGGCTTTTCACGTGTCTCTTTTTCCTGTGCACATTAGTGTAGAGTGAGAGGCTTTTGTAGGGAGCATAAATAGCAGATATGCGGAGCAGGGTAGGGAAATTTTCTGCCCCAAGCTGAGTCTCAGATCTCCATGGAAGGATTATGGCATTGGCCCTGGGGCATTGCTAGAGAACTGCCACCCTCTTGAGTGCTAGAGGGGCAACCTCAGGAAGCCCTGTGGAGTCCTTAAAAATGCTTCACATACTCACTGTCAAAGTCACCATGAAGTAGCCACTGCTGCAGGAAGAAAGAAGTCTCCTGCATGGACTCACTAGCAATCATTCCTAACCAGGCCAGACACGATTCCACAAGATAGAGTAAGCGTGTATGCTGAGTCCGCCTTGACTGTCACACATCAGCTCAAAGGAGGGCGAGTTGCAGCTGAGGGGTGATGCTGAGAGACACAAATGAGAAGTGACCAGCACACGCTCCATCCTTCCTCTAGTACTTACAAAGCTCAGACACCACAGGCTCAGCATTTCATTGAATCAAGCAAGAAATCAAAAGGTCAATTGGAAAATATTTCAAAACAAATGGAAATGTAGGTGTGATGTACAAAAATATACGAGATACGGCAAAAGCAGTAGTGGGGAAGGAGGGTGACAGAGTAGTAAGCGGCAGAGAAAGGCTCTGAGCACCGCCATCCAGATGCTGGAATATAGCACCATGGGGAAGACACGGAAGAGAGCTGGGTCCCCAGGGCCCAGGGAGAATCTGATGGACAAACCGAAGCGCACAGAGAAAGTGAAGAGAGAAACTTCAACAAAGAAGCAGGTAGCTGGCAGCACCTTCTCCCGAGACAAGACTCACTACAAGAAAGGAGTGGTTCAGACCTGTGCACACACAGTGACCGCCGGTGACCCCAGGGGCCCCCACGGAGAGACACGGCAGTGCGAGGGAGCAGCCGACGTGTAAGACTGCACTAGCTGGTAAGGAGTAAGGAGGGCGCGGTCATCCCGTGGGTAAAGCGTTCTGCCAAGAGCCACTGTGGAGGAGTCAACTGAGCTCAGGGCTCAGAGAGGCTGCCGGCTCCGCCTAGGGGCTCCCAGCTGCGTGCAGGCCCACAGAAGGTGTGCTGCAAGCTGAATGAATGACTGTGGTCTCCGTCAGAAGGTGCAGCCTGGCAGAGATGATCCCCCACCCTGCCATAAAGCTAATGCTGCCTTGCTGGGATACACTAACACAGGCCAGGACTCTGTCCCCACACATTACCTACCAGTAACAGCAGAGACAAACCTGGAAGTGGACTTTTCTCTTTTTCTCTCGTGTCTCTCCTGTGTTATTTGTTGTGGTCATGGTAGTTTTGGTTTTACTTTTTTGTTTTCTTATGTTTTCTGTTTTTATTTCTTTCTCCTTCATTGCTTGATCTGATTTTTAAATGAGTATGGATGTAGTTTCCAGCCTCTTTGTGGTTGTGATTGCAATCTTCTTTTCAGCTCTTCCTCTTCTCCCTCGTCTTCTGCACCAGTTTCCCAAGGTTAGTGTGATCCCCCTTTATCCTCCAGCCTGACTTTTAATCTTTCATCTTCTTCCACTTCTCTTTTCTCTACCCAACCCATTTTAAATTCTAACCCATGAGGGCAAAATTGACATAGTAAGGACTTATATACTACATACAATTTTCTGGCCTGTTTTAGATTTTGATATATAATCGCAAATCTAGTTCATAGGATTAAAGATGGTAAATTAATGGTTAGCTCGGTTTCTCACTTTCTAGGTTGTGTTTTATGCTATTATCATTGGTACTATGATAGCCAAAAGTGACATAATTGTTCTAAACAGCTGTTCTTTTTCATATTTCAAGACTCAGACTGACTAAGAATCACAGAAAATACTGTGGCACAGTGCCAAAGAACAAGAAACTGGTCCAAACAGGTAGCAACTTCTCATCCCCAACAAACTGAAGAGGTAAGACCTTGCAACAGACTCAAACCTGCTCAAAAAAAAAAAAAAAGCTACACCTGGAAGATACCTTAGAGAAGTAGTCAATTCCTAAGGATTCTAAATATGAGCACTAAAGCAACCCACCATCAGCAGCTTACGAGCATCACCCCAGGAATTAAACTAAAAAAAAAAAAAAATGAGAAGGTACTTAAACAAGATACAGCCCCAGACATACAGTTCACCAAAAGAAAATTGGAAGGCAGCGAGGTGGGACAATCCAAAAGTGCCCCACCTGGCCTCTCTGAAGTGTTAACAACAAAGCAATTGAATGAAAAACTCAAATCTGAAATAAGTTCTCAGGTAACTGCGGAGATGATGTCCACAATGAAAGCCATGCTTAGTGACTCTAGATACACACAGAAAATAGAGGGTTTTTGAACAACTATAATTAAATGATAACAATAATACAACATAACAGGACTTATGGGACACCATGAAAACAGTCCTAAGAGGGAAATGTATAGCAATGAATACCTACATCAGGAAAATAGAGCAAGCACAAGTCAACAATTTCATGGTGAATCTCAAACTTCCAGAAGAAGAAGAGAAAACTCAGCCAAAAGCTCATAAATAGAAGAAAATTATAAAAATCAGAGCAGCAATTGATGCATTGGAGACTAAATGTCCAATGCAAAGAATCCATGCATCAAAGAGTTGCTTCTTTGAAAGATTAAATAAACTCAGTAAATCCTCAGCCAACCTTATCAAAAAAGGAAAGAAATGTCTCAAATCATGCAACTAGGAATGAAAAGAGTGTAATCACAAGGGACCCTGCAGAGATCCAGAAGATGATCTATACCTACTTTGAAAACTTGTATTCTAATTAGATAGAAAATGTAGGGGGTAAACTGGACAGATTCCTAGATACTGATGAATTACCAACGCTGAATCAAAAGCTATAAAAATCCTAAGCAAACCGATATCTACCAGTGAAATCAAAGATACAATGAAAAACCTACCAACAAAGAAAAGCTCAGGCCCTGGTGGACTCACTACTGAATTCTACAAGCAATTTAGAGAAGACATATCACCACTATTTCTCTAGCTCTTTAACGAAGTTGAAAGGGAATCAATACTCCCAAATTCATTCCTGGAAGCAAGTATTACCCGATAACAAAATCAGAGAAGGATCCAACTAAAACAAGAGAATTACTGGCCAATCTTTCCGATGAACATAGCTGCAAAACCTACAATAAGATCCTGGGAGACAGAATTCAGCAAATCATTCAGAAGATTGTAACTATAACCAAATGGAATTCATCCCAGGGATTCAGGGATGGTTCAACACACATAAATCAATAAATATAATACGCCATATTAACAGAGCCAAGGACAAAAATCATATAATCATTTCAATAGATGCAGAAAATCTTTTAACAAAGTTTAGCACTCATTCATTATTTTAAAAACCTATATAAAATTGGAATACATGGTCTTAATCTAATAAAAGCCATATATGACAAACCAACATCCAGCATCATGCTAAGTGAAAAAAATTGAAAGCTTTCACTCTAAAATCAGGAACAAGACAAACATATACCATGTTTCTACTCTTATTCCACATAGTCCTGGAGACTTTAGCCAGAGGAATTAGACAAAACAAAGAAATAAAAGGAATAATGATAGGAAAGAAAGAAATGAAATTATCACTATTTACAGACAACATGATACTCTGCATGAAAAACCCCAGAAGCTCCACTAAAAAACTGCTAGATGTAATAAGCAAATTCAGTAGTGTAGCTAGACACAAAGTCAACACTAAAAAATCAATAGCCTTCCTATACATGAATAACAAACTCACTGAGAGAAAAACTAGGGGAACACCACCTTTCACAACAGCATCCAAAAAACTGAAACACCTAGGATTAAATCTAATGAAGGATGTAAAATATCTCTAATTTGAAAACTACAGTACTCTGAAAAAGGAGATTGAAGTAGATATCAGAAAATTGAGTGATATCCCTTGTTCTTGGGTAGGAAGAAACAATATAGTGAAAATGGCCATACTTCCAAAACTGTTATACAGACTTAATGTAGTTCCAGTCAGAATTCCAACAGCATATATCACAGAATTAGAGAAAACTAAGACTCCTGGATAATGGCTGCAGGAACCCCTGACAACCAGGATCACTGAGCACATGAAACAAAACCTAGAGAATTAATGCCCCAGGAAGCTCTTCTTTAGCAGGGGAACCAGAGGCTAATCTCTTAAATGAAAAGTTTATACTAGGACCCTTCAGCCAGCAATAAATGGGTTCTCGTACATTTTCTACAGGGTATTGACATCATCTCTCCTTTTGCTCCTGTTCAAACTGTTTTATTTCCTTATAATGGCGCCAGTATCTACAGCAACCAAACCTTCTTTGATGCCAACATTACATGTGGTTCTATTTGGGCCAAAATTTTAAATTTTAAACTTTTTCTGTCCTACATTTTCCCCAAGATTCTCACTACAAATCTGGCTAAAGGCAGCCAGAAGTACCTATGACACAACCTGAATTTTGAGCTGCCTTAAAATTTCCCCCATCAGGACAATTGGTCCCACTGTCTTTAATGTCAGCCTCCTGAAAAGTCTCAGGACATGGACAAAATACAGAATGATTTTTTCGTTCCAATGTGTAAGAATCATGCCTCTCACCTACTACCCTATAGCATTCTCCTGAGCCTGCTCTTTACTGTCCTCATTCCTAGCACCATTCTGGTCCCCTGAACCCTGACTGAAATCACCCATCAAGCTCTGCATACACCATTCTGCTTCTGTATCATACATTATCAAGCCTTTCCTAATTCCCCCGTCAAACTAACTCTAAGCCTCATGGTCAGGTATAGTCCCAGCAATGCCTCCATTACTGGTCCCTAATTCCCGTGTGACCACATATCTTGGGCCAAATATGTGACATCCACAAATGAAAGGAGCAGAGATTTAATTTGGCTCTTGGTTGTAGAGCATTTAGTGCTTGGACAGCTGGCTGCAAAGCAGGAACATCATAGCAGAAAGCCATGGTGAAGCCAAGGGGCAGAACCAAGGAACAATGCCAGAAAGGGGTCAGGGGCTAAACATAGACCTGAGTTGTGTCCCCATGACCCAGCCACATACACTCATATGTATACTTCACTAATCCCATACCTGGCTTTCAACCCAGTCAGTTAACAATAAACCCTAATCATTATAGTTAGTATCTCTTATTAGGATGATTGTCCAAATCACTGGGCATTGGTACCATTTGCTGTTACTAACATAATTATTTGGTCCCAGTACACAATTTACAATTCATGATGTCATGTTAGCTCGATGATCCTTTAAATTATCACGTTTTTCATTATACTAAGCACAGAGTGGCCATTTGACATGTCACAGATGGCTACATATAAGCATGGAAGTTACAGCACACAGAGGAGAAAATTAGAATGGAGGAAGTGGCTGAGTATACTATTTATGAGGAACGCTCAGGAAACCTACCAACCAAAGTGAAAAACCCCATAAATGAGCCACCAGAGGACTGGCACTGTTTACCTAAGTAGCTGATATGTTGATCTCATTCAGGAGAGTTTCCACCACACCATATGAATTTATCCAAGTACAACAGGTGTTCGCGGTCACCGCACTCCCCAATGTTTATCTAACAGATGATGCAAGGCAATCCCATTGTCTCAGTGAATTTAGAAAGAGAAGATTTCTGGGCAACTATAGCCTTCTCAATAGATTTCGCTACAGTAGACAATGTTGAAGATAGATTTGTTGTCATAAATTCACTTACATTTACACCAAGGCAGCATATGAGCATTCTGCAAAAAGATGCCCACTTAGGTGTGCTTGTACCTGATGCCAAATTCTTCTTCATGCCCAGTGCAAATTAAGATTAGCAGTACAGTGATCCTGGTACCAATGGAAACTCTCTTCCACTTTCTGCAACATGAACTTGCCCACATGTGTGCCAGCTCAATCAATGAAATTATATTGTGAAGACACACAGAAGGGGGCACCCCACAGGACACTGTGGGCATTGCTTCCACCATTACAAATGCACTACTAATATACATTTCTGAAGCTGTGTTACTGAAGCTTAAAACATTTTTTAATGTTGCTAAAGATTAGGAAATCAGGGCTATGGATTTGTCTCTAAACTGCTGATTTATCTTCTTCGGTTTTCTTATTCAATATCTGGTATAATGTAACTATAAAATCTCAACGTAGGTTTTATATAGGGCCAAATTGAACCTACCAATCAATGCATGAAAATAAAACCTAACCCTAAAAAGTCAAATGGAACATTTAATACATCGATGAAATTTCATTAGAAGAAAGCCAGGGAATCCTTCACAGCGATCTGTCAGATCCTTCAATCCTATTTAATATGATGCTGCAATTCTACATGTCTGTCTCCAAACCTAGGGTCCCCAGTGTGAGGGGAACAAGAGATGATGGAGGCTTCAAGAGGTGAGCACTACTGAGGGGTAAGTAGAATCCTCAGAAGGGATTAATATGGTGCTCACAGGAGTGAAGTGTTTAGCAAAAGGTTGTTTCAAAAGAGCAAGTTGCCATCAGCCACTCATGAGCACCAATGCCCATGGCACACTCTTGGAAAACTAAAACTGTTTGATCAATAAACACATTTAAAAAGTAAATTCATCACTATGGGCATTTTGCTTTGCTGAGCACAAAACAGACAAAGACACAGGACACACAGTGTTGATCTAAGTTTCCTGAAGAGTTACAAGTTTCTACACTACATTACCTTTCCAGCTACCCTGAGGACAAGGAAGCTCTGTGACAACAGAGGAGAAAAGCCTTGGTCCATAAGTTTGGAAAATCTGTGCAGGTGTCATCTGCTTCCAAGGGGAAACCGCCCTGCCAGTGCAGCCCTTGGGTTTGGTTGAACAATAAGAAAAAACTGCCTTGCATCGATAGAGGACAGGAAAGGGCAAGGAGAGTTGTGATCATAGTTTTATACAATTGCTGGTGTTCTCCATTCATTCCACAGTGACACAAAACAACATATGATTTCTTAAGTAATAATTGAAGGTCGGGAACTAAAACCTTACAAATAAAGGTTTCGTGCTGATTCTAACTCTTTAGCTCTGTATAGGCCATATGTGATTGTGTAATACCTTATATTGGTTCTCTGGAAAACACCAACACACAGAACACTCCTCTTCCAATCACAGCACACTGACGGTGCAATGCCAACATTTCAGGGATTTACTATAATGTAAGTAAATTAATTTTTATAATCAGTTCTGAACTTGAACGTTCCTTGAATTTCCAGTGGTGCATGAAACATATTTCCTTTTTATTAAGTGGCACATACATGAACTACTTCTTTAAAAACTCTAGTGGAAATTTAATTAGTCTTAAGGGTTTGTCCAAAGGATCCTGCCCAATTAGAGGCTGGAGGATACATGGGTTCCTTGGAGGCTGGTGTCACCAGGTCCCCAAATCTCATCAGAAGAGTAACCCCCACAAGAACACTCACCAAGCTCACAGCTGCTGCAGAAGGAGGGCTGCAGCCATGGTCCACACTGGGCATCTCACTGCAAAGCGAATTTGCACTTCACTCACTGAAGAGAGGAGCAGAAGCGAAGATCTCCTAAATTCTCTTAACACTGAGCAAAACCAACATTCTTGTCAGTGAAACTGGACTCATTACTTCACTGCTCAGGTAATTTTGTACACATTAATTCATGTATTTCTATTATCATTAGTAATGCATGAGCCATACACAAGTACCTGTAAAATACGTACTTTAAAAGCTTAAGTGACATAACTATTTCCGCTTCATATAATGTATGTGTGCTTATAGGAGAGACAGATTGCTTCGGATTCTAGTGTTTGTTTAGGTCATGACTTCTTCAAATGTTCTCTTAGGTTCTGTGTTTCATATGTGGCCCAAGCCCAAAGCTAGAAATCATAGCGATGGGAAATTATCCTGGAATAGAGTATCAGGACATGTGCATTTAATCCTCCCTTAAAATGGACTCAAAAAGGGTAACTAAGGAATCTATAAGGTAATGGATTTATGAGGAGAGTTCATGGAAATAAAGCCATGTAAGTAAACATCAATCTTTATTATCAAAAATGTTGAGGTCTATAGTATGGTCATTACTATGGTCAATTTTTACAATAACTGGATTTCATATCACATGAAATCATGATACTGATTTTTCAGATATATTATTATATGTCAACCATTGCACAATTTATGGGGAATCATCAGTCACATTCATTTCTGTTGTTCACATTTTAAAATTGTGGACCAAATAATTTCAACATACCACTGAGAAAATAAACAAGAGGGAATAGTCCTTGGATTTCCTCTTGGGCACAGGATCAGCACACACTGCACAGAACAGAAATATAAGGTGAAGTCAGCTCAGGGAAACTTGAGAATTTCTTTCACTGAAGAGGAAAGACATGTGATAAGAAGAGATGGAGAAAGGATGCCATGTTTCTAGTGATCCACATCTGTTACTTTGAGGAAGGAGATTAAAAATCATTGTAGTGTGGTTTGCAGTGTGATTGGCACCATGTCCACAGTGAAAGCCTCATCAGTTAGCACTGGTTGTGAGATTGACATTCTGTGCTCAAAGGATTTTCTCTTCACTAGAGAAATAAGGCTACGAGGAGAAACCACATGTAATTCAAAGAATTATCAAGCAAAACAATTCCTATAGAGTATTTTCTATAGGCAATTTAAAAGCCACATGAGTGTACTACTATAAACAAATCATTATCATACACACAAAATGCAGATTTGTAAATGCTATTGTTAATAGCAAAGTGATTACCTATACAATACTACAAATGCCAATGAAAATATTTTCAGTATTATAATCTCTCAGCTCTGTTTTATGCCAGTGAAAATAAGATAATACTGAGATTAGACCTCCCTGTATTTTAATACTGAATTTTAATACTGAAAAGATAATTTTAATGCTGAAAAGACAATTTGTAAAACAATGATTTATGATTTGAATGCTTCAAAGCAAGCACAGATACATAAATCAAATTTAAAATAATGGTTAAAGAATAATAAGATTTTAACAAAAGATATGAAAGCAAGCAGAGAGGAGGTCTGGGTAGAAAGTTGTCACCTAATTAAATATTAGAATCCATTCCTAGGAGAAGGTTGCATTTAGGAAGACTACTTCAAGAAGTTTTTTCTTTCTTTTTTATCTTGTTTTTATTAAATGCACAGGCAAGGTAGTACAAAATGGGAATAGTCTATACACTGCCAATAGGAAAATAGACTTTTTACATCCCAAATCGAATCTCATCATTCATAGAAGACAGTGCAAAGGCAGAAAGAAGGGGCAAACATGCACACACACACACACACACACACACACATATACACTTACACACACACACACACACACACACACACACACACACACACACGAGTCTCACAGAGCTCCTGAAGGGAGATAATGGTGCCTGGTGTCCTTTAAATCAAAGTCATTTTCGGAGGAAGCTCAGGATCATGCATTAGATCTGTCAGGGAAAAACTGATGAGACCGGTCAGCCATAGAAGGTGAAAGATCACAGCCATTCTCCACCTTAGGACCTGAAGAATGAGGAGCAGATGTGGGATTCCCAGCACCTGGGGTTGGTACCAAAGCTCTCATACAGAAGCTCAGGAATAGGCATGCAAAACTGAAGAAAATGGCAAAAACACTTGAGGTGGCCAGCAGAAACGTAAAACACTTCAATATGCTGAATAAGTAAAAGATTGCTAGACTTGCTGGCACTTTAAATATTTTATTGCTTAATTCTCTCATTTTATGAGTGTAGAAACTAATAGACCATGTATCAGCCATTTGGGAAAGGAAACTGAACTGGGAAAACGTGCATTCACTGGATTTCAAGGTAATTATATCTATTTACTGTATCCTGAGTTCCTATAAGAAGTCGTACTGTACTTGTAATGGGTGTTCTACATTCTCATAACATCATTTTTCACTGTAACCTCTGACTGCAGAGACCACGGCAGGTTGGCTGACATGGACAACCTCACCATCTTCACAGAATTCCTCCTCATGGATGTCGCAGGCTCCCGGGAGCTCCAGCTTCTGCAAGTTGTGCTGTTCTTAGTGATTTATCTGGGAGCACTGACAGGAAATCTTGCAACTATCTCTCTCATCGTGATGGACACCCGTCTGCACTCTCCCATGTACTTTTTTATAAGCAATGTGGCCCTCATAGACCTCGGGAGCATCTCAGCTATTGTTCCCAAAGCCATAGTGAATTCCCTGACAGGCAGTAAGATGATCTCCCTGACACAGTGTGCGGCACAGATTTTCCTGAATATCCTTTTTGGAGCAGTAGAGATTGCATTCTTGGTGGTGATGTCCTATGACCGCTATGTGGCCATTTGCCACCCTCTGCACTATGGACTCACCATCACCCCAAGTCTGTGCTCCCAGGCTGTAGCTGGCTCATGGGCCTCTGGCCTGGTCTACTCTGCTATCCACACAGGATCTCTGTTCAGGCTTCCCTTCACCAAGACCAATGTTATCCAGCAATATTTCTGTGATATTCCTCAGATTCTGAGGATTTCATCTGCCAATGTCCAGTTTTCTGAATTTGTAATCATCGTTATATGTGTTTGCCTTGTCTTATCATGTAATGCCCTCATATTTATTTCATACATTAATATATTTTCAACTGTAATTAAAATCCGTTCAGTGGAAGCCCGTAACAGGGCCATATCCACCTGTACCCCACAGTTGGCCATTCTTTTTATGTTTTTCATTTCTGTGGCAGTGGCTGTCCTAGGTCCCACTGCAAAGAAACCATCCCTTACGAATTTGCTCACTGCCATGTTCTACACCATGGTGCCCCCATTCGTGAACCCCATCATCTACTGTCTACGCAACAGGGAGATTAATGCAGCTCTGCAAAGAATTTTCAACAGATGTTCTCAGTTCCCAGTCAAGGGTTTTCTTGACTAAAACAAAAATATCAGCAATCCTTTGAAAGTCGTTCAGTTCACATCAGCGGTATGTTTCTAAATTGGTATCTACCCCTGTGGATCATCTATGTTTATTTTTCCACTTTTGTTATCTGCACTTGGTGTGGGGAAATCTAAATTTCTGTGTCAAATTTCTTACTCAGTTTGTTGTATATTTTATGCATGTTTCCTGAAAGGCTGGGTATCTGCTCTGTATCTCCAAAATGTTTTGAAAATATTTGGAAGGATTCTGAGCCTGAAACAAGACAAGCATCATAAGGCACAGGGCATGATTCATGTGTTCCACCTTTATAGAAGCCTGTGCTGTTGTAAGAACCTCACTTTCAGCACCTGACCAACCTGGAAAAGCACTGTGAGTGTCCTGTGAGAAGCTCCTGCGGTCTGCACCTTGATCTTTGTTCTCACTCTTCCTCTCAGACTAGGATAAGTAACAAGGTGACTAACAGGGGTGCAACTAAGAAATAAGGACCCAGTTGGGCAACTACCACCAAGATTCTCACCAGCCACTTCTTTGTCTGCCAAAACCCTTTTGCTCATTCAAAGAAAATGAAGGCACAAAACAACTGACCTTCAAAAACTTGTACACTGGAAGTTTGTGTTTTCTTTCTGTGCTCTTGATGAAAAGATGCAGACCATGGTTGACGCATTCAAATTTTGTGGATAAGAACCAAAAACAAATCCAAGTGTAGTGTGGAGATAAATGAAATGATAACTTGTACCGGAATCTCTCTGGAGAGCAGAGGATAACGCTTGTACCCTGTGGTGCACTTTTTTCATCAAATGGTACATACAAACTGACGCACCCAAGTCCAGAAGAGCTTCATCTTTCTGACTTCTAAGAACTAAACACACAGCACTGTGGCTAACACCCACATCCTGGTGCTCTTGTGGCTCAGAACTGAATCTAGATTTTCCTCTTTTTTCACCTGGAAGCCTTGTCTGGGAAAGGCTCAACAATGAGGCACTGGTGTCCATGTAACATGAGTCTAGCTCACTGGAAAAACAGGTTCCTTGGGCTCCTGCATCTCCACACTTACTGTTTCACACAGAAGCAAGTAGTGCTTGGCACGGTCACCCTTCTGTCATCCAGACCACACAGCCTGGTGAAGATCTGGACATGGTACACCCTCCTCTGATGCCTGAGTTACTCTGCCACAATGATGGATAAACTTTAGTCGGTAGTAGGAGAGCAGATGCACTGTGAGGTCATATTGTTAAGTGAAATAAATCAGACACACAGCTTAAATATTACACAATACTGTAGGGGACAGTGAATCTTAGCTCATTACTTTAGAAAAACGATTAGTTTAATAAGAGCAATTCCCTGGTCAAAGCTCTGCCTGGGAATGTCTCCCCAAGATAAGGGGCGCCCAGGCCTAGGTGACCTCTGTGACCCCGCCTGGGCAGTTCCCATCTCCTGGCCCTAGGTAAACATTGGAATCCTATAGGAATGCATAAGTTGCAAAATAAGGGGACAGATGGAACATAATGGGGAGACATCTATCACAGCTGAACATGTGACCCACAGCTGACCTGGGGTCCCGCAGATGGAAAAAAACCATATGGCCACTAAGGTCAGTGAATGTAACATTCCAATCTATTACCATAGTAAGCGAAAAATGTATATAAGGTGGAAACAAAGCCAATCCAGGGCCCTCGTTCTGGTTCCTGGGATAAGCCCAAAGTAATAAACTCCATTTGTCTTGAATAAGTTTTTGATCTTCCGCGGAATTCATTCCAGTTTTTGCCATAACAATATCTCTCTAGAAATAAATAAAAGATAACACAACTAATAAGAAATAGGTAGCTAAATCTTTTGCGGATGTGAAGAGGCCCAGTAGGTGTAGGGAGGGGGAGGGAGAAGAGGGGAAGAGCGCGAGGATGAATGAAGGTGTGCTGTGTGCATGCTGTCTCCCCACGAGGAGCATAGCCACCACGTGCTGCAGACGTGGACTAAAAAAAATTTAAGTTAAAACAGAACACTTCTGTGGCCAGAAGTTATTTACTGAAACATTGTTATGGTTGATACATTGGGTCAACTTGGGGAGTCTAGAGGCTTGGCTGAGTGATTCAGCAGGAAGCCAGGGTGCTTACATTGTACACATCCTGAGCCTGTGGAAGAGGAGGGCATGGAGACTGTGTGAGAGCTACACGGCCCCTGGGTGGTTTACACTGTAAGGGAAGGAAAGAGGCTGCTTGCAGCCATTCCTCCCTTTTTGCTGGTTGTTTTTGCTGTGCTCTGCTGCCCTGAACAGTTTGCCCTCTGCCATGTGCTACTCTGCCCCAGAATCAGCCAAGTATGGACTGAAACCTCCACAAACTGTACGCTAAATAAACCTTTCCTTCCTTCATTTTGGACTTTGGGTATTTTGTCTCAGCAACGAGAAAAAAGTAACCAAGACAATCACTGATAATTTAAAGACTTCAAGGGAACCTATAGAGAGTTATACAAGCATAGAAAATCCTTGACTCTTTTAAATGAGAAGATGCACAATTCATATGGGACCAGCAACATCATAAAGATGACATGAAACACAGGAAATAGTATTGTAAAACACAGAGTCACTGCTCCATAAGCCAACTGCCTAAGAAGGCAAGGAGATCATTTCAAAAGTTTTCTACTGGCAGCACACCAATACTCTAAAATAATTCTTATTTTATGTCAAGGTATTTTTGTATTAATGCCCAATTTTCAGAATATAAAAAAAATTTCCTTCTGCCTTTAGCCTGTTTGATCACATCTAAAATTCTTGTCACAAACTCATATTCTTCCACAACCTGCTTCTGCACCTTCAGCCATTTGCCTGCACTCTTCTTTCTTATTTTGAAAAAATACTCATTCTACTTAGAACAAAAATTGTTCTGTTCCCCCTAAGAAAATAAAACATGCTGTATCAGCTATGGTTCACTGAGGACATATATATATGTTATGGTTTGTGTCTGCATGTCCCCACAAATCCTCATGCAGTTATGGGGTGGCTTTTAGAGTTTTTGACTGATCCATGATCCAATGCTAGGATTATGGGTGTGAGAGCTATACCCGCCCTAGGGCAGATAATTTGTATACGTAAGGAAGAGAAACAGGCAGCTGGTTGCCATTCCTCCCTTCTTGCACTTGTTGCTTTGTTGTGTACTGCTGCCATGAACTGTAGCCCTCTCCCATGTGCTACTCTGCCTCAGAACCAACCAAATATGGGCTTCCAAAACTATAAGCTAAATAAACCTTTCCTTCCTTCATTTTGGAAGTTGGATATTTTGTCTCAGCAATGAGAAAAAAGTAACCAAGACAATATATATATGATATATAGCATATGATATAAAGTTCTGAAACATAATATCACCAATATGTGAGTGTTAGTCACAGCACTGTACGTTCAGTTCTTAGAAGTCAGAAAGATGAAACTCTATGCCCAGGCTGAGTTTTCCCTCTCCTGTAAGTTTGTCATCCAGATACACCCAGGACATGGTACTCCAACCACGTGGGCATTTCGTATTCAACTTGACATCACAGTTAACTATTGCGAGTTCACACACTGTTGTTTTCTCTGAGAAAACACTCTGCGATCATGCTTGTGTACTTGTATATAGAGCTGTTTCCTTTATTGTTTTGAGTAATCTTGTATATGTATATGAATTGCAGAGCTTCCTTTCTGCACTAGTGACGTTAATTTCCAGTGATCACTAGAAGGCAGGCAGTCGTAAACTATGTCACTTCAGCCACCTGGAATTGGTAATTTTTTTCTATCATCTTTTCAAGAATCCTGGGCTTTGTTGTGATACACTTTGGCAGCACTGGGATTGAAGGTGCTTCCTAACAGTCCCAAATCTTCAGTCTTGCTGTCTTACAAAATGAAGAACTTTATTTTTGTCCTCTTAAGTTTTTTCACTAGGCCCAAGAATTAAATTATTTATACAGATTTTCCTCAGATTCACCTTTGTATAATTGGAAAGAAGAAACACAAAACTTTCCCATATTCAGAGGTTACCTTTCAGGTATAAATATATTTTACTCACTTCCTCATAATTCACTTGATATTAACAGTTAAGTTTGAGTTATTTATACAGATGATACACTAAACAGCTCCATACTAAGTAATTTTTTCTACTGACAGCTTTGCAACTTTGAAATATCATAAGTTTATTTTATTGTTAAGACTGGGTAGAAGAGTAACAATCTGTGTTACATATTACTGCTCACAATGGGAAATGTGCTGTTTTTAACACATCAACTAATATTGGGAAAAAGTTGGCAAACAATAATCTCTTGTGATGGTGAACTTTATGTATCAATTCTGTTGGGCTCATTAAGGCCCAGACATCAGGTAAAACATTTTTACAGAAGTTCTTTGAGGATATTTCTGGAAAATATGAGTATTTGAAGCAGCAGAATAGGTAGAGAACATTGCCCTTACGAAGGCAGGCAAGGAACTTTGAACACAGTGCAGGCTGGAATAAACAAAACCAGGGCAGCAGGAAGGGGTTCCCTGTGAGACTGGACGTCATCTGCTCCTGCCTTAAGGTGTGTGAGCTCCAGGTTCCTGGCCTTAGAATTATACTGGTAATTATGTCCTTGGATCTCCTTGTCACAGCATTTATGATTAGGCTAAATTACTCCACAGACATAACTGGTTCTCCACTCCAGTGGTGGAACAATTTTGCCTCCATAATTACAAATCAATTCTTTTAATGCATTTTTAGCTCTGAAGATTTATTAGTTTTGTTTTTCCACAGATTCAGTAGATAGCTGTTTTGTTTATTTGTGCTTTCCTTTTGTTTGGTGGTAATGAGCTGCTATAAGATTTTTTTTTATCTTCCATGAGAAATTCACAGATCTCTCTTTCTTCTCGATCAGCTACAGGAGCTCAATTTGTTTCTTTTTTTGTTTTTGTTTGTTGGTTTCTTGGTTCTTCGTGTTCCTTGGAGCCTTGGGCTGCTGTCTGACTTATCATAGTCCCCTGCACTAGGCAAAGGATACGTCCAGCAGACCCTCTTCTAAAGAATTTGGGGACAATTAGCACTTTTCTATGAGTACACTTGCCACACTCCTCTTGCTGTCTCTTGGGTTGGGGGTTGGATCATAGGATGTGTGCCTTAGCCCAATCTCAGAGTCATAGTGGATACTGAAAGCTGTCTTTTATTTTTCCCAAGGATTCCTCTGACAAACTTTCCGACTCATGGGAGGGACACAGGCAAAAGGATTCAGGAAGCCCAAAGTCTCCAACCAAGACCGAAAAAAAACAAAACCAGAAAGTATACTGCAAAACATATTATAAATTGTCAAGAGTAAAAAGTAGAATCTTTAAGCCAGTCAAGAAAGAGATAGCCATCAC
Source organism: Dinomys branickii (assembly GCA_004027595.1). NCBI lineage: Eukaryota > Metazoa > Chordata > Mammalia > Rodentia > Dinomyidae > Dinomys > Dinomys branickii. The sequence continues at coordinate 14,886 of PVLD010010405.1, read as the reverse complement.
AGGTGAAAACTCTCTCAAAAGCTAGGAGCAGACTTCTGATCAGAAACCTTTCAAGTTCAGACACAGCAGGATGAAACCTTCAAGGTGATAAAGGGAAAGTCTCTATCAGGAATAGCATACAATATGATTCCCTCCATTAGAAATGAAGAAGAGATGAACACATTACACCAACAAAGGCTGAGGGAGTTCGCTGACCCTAGGCAAGTCCTGACAAGACATCCTCAAAGAGTTCTCTACATTGGAACAAAACTCTGTGAGGTTCTGTCCTGTGTGTTCCTGCTCTCTCAGGGCTCCTGTCAGTTGCCTCAGGTTCTGGTCCTCATAGTCTGCTGTTTCTCTAACTCCTGGTCTTAGTTCTTACCAAGAGACACAGAATACAGGAGTCTCAATCCCTCATGAAGATTCTCATAAAGATCATATTTTTTAATTTTAAAGAGAAAAAAAAGCAAAATAACAACAAAGACAAAAACAAAACAATAAAAAATATACAGAATTTCAAAATGATAGAAAATTAACAGTGGTTGTTATATTACATACTGTTATATGTTGCTCAGATTACCAGATGTAAAAATGCAAAATTGGTCAATTAAACATCAACTGTTCCTTTTAATAAATCACTAAAATTCAATGGTACAATTATCTTAACTATCCTGTATGTATAGATAGATAGATAGATAGCTGATAGATAATTTCCTTTCCCTTTCTCTTTTCGCACATCCTAGTTGATCTTTCCTTTTAAAAAAGATAAACAACAATGAAACTGTTTCAAAACAAGTTATTTAGAAGAGTTACAATAGTTAATACATTGCATATTGTCATCTTCCCAGTAGTTACTAAGAGTAGAAGATACATATGTATGCTATCTTAACTATACAACATTACCACAAGACTTTCTTTTTAATGAACTAAGAGATATTAGCTGTATAACAATCTTAACTATCTTCTATATACATATATAACAAAGAGATCATATTTTAGTCTTCAAAAAATCAATATTTTTGGAATACTAAAATAATATAGTATGTCTTTTCTTGATATAATAAAATGAAACCACATCTGTGACTTGGACCTTTCTCCAGCCACAGAGGCCAACCTGTGCTGACATCTGAGCAGCGCAGCGTTTCTGGGCCACGTCCCAGCTCTGTGACTCAGATCTTTCTCCAGCAACAGAGGTCAACCTGTGCTGATATTTGAGTGGTGCAGTGTTTCTGGTCCACGTCTGATCTCTGTGACTCGGACCTTTCTCCAGTGATGAAGGGCGACCTGTGCTGACATCTGAGAGGTGCAGCATTTCTGACCCTCATCACGTCTCTGCGAATTGGACCTTTCTCCAGCGATGGAGGCCGACCAGCAATGCCACATGAGCAGCACAATCCTTCTCCTCTGGTAAGGCCTACACCTGGGTTGTGCTCCACACCTTAGAGTTAGGAAGGAACTCCAACTGGGAGGGCCCGTCCCTTTTGGTGCTTGAGACCTGCAGTGTGGAATCAGCCTCAGAGTCTGGGATCCTTGGGGTTGGGAGGAGAGCCCTGCTCCATCCTGATCAGCTACCTGAGAATCCAGAAGCACAAGCCACTGCCTAACCACCATAGGCTTCAAAGCTTAGGCCGACACACTTCCCGTCCACACGCTGGACACTGGTACTGAAGCCCAGCACTCCCCGATTATCACAGGTGTGGTCTGAGCCATGCTCCCCAGCAATTGCCTGGGGTCCCTGGGCCCAGTGGTCCACGGTCTGCTACCACCCTGGGTTTAGTTTGACATCTAGGTAAACTAGGGTCCCTAGAGTCCTCTGTGAGCTGCCTGGGTAGTCAGTAGCTCAGCACTAGTCATATGACATTCACAATGACAAGACAAAGGAGCAAAATGCAGTCTCAGAACACAACTCCACCCAGAAAAAGTACAGGACACAATGACATAGGAGAACTAGTAAATCACATACCGAAAATTTGTGAAATGATCACATCTGAAGAAACAACTCCATCAGGTCATAGAAGAGATTAAATCTGAAATAATCACTCAGGCAAAAAAATGAAATGTAAATAATAATGGAGGAGATACTTTGCACATACAGAGAAGATACAGATAAACGAGCAGAAGATCAAAGGCAACAAATGGAAATGTTACATGAGCAATTCTGGAATGAATTAGAACACATGAAATAGTCTCAAAGAGATTTCCAGGAAATGATAATTGCCATTAAAAGCTTGCAAAGATGCTTGAATGAATCCAAAGATAGAATTTCAGATCTTGAAGACAGCATGACAGCTAATATTTATGAAAGGAAGGATATCTTAAAGTCGACAAGGAACCAGGAGAAATCAATCCAGCAGCTGCAAGATGAAGCAAAGAGAAATAATATGCGAGTAATACGAATCAGTGAAATAGCAGGGGGCAACATAAATGACATAAAAAGAATATTTGGAGAAATAATAGCAGAAAATTTCCCAAGCATGGTAAAAGATACTGATGTGCAGGTAAATGAACCATATAGAACTCCAATGAGCCACAACCCAAATAAAACCACCCCTAGACATGTAATAGTCAAGATCCCACATATGCAGCAAAAGAATACAATATTAAAAGCTGTTAGAGAAAAGAAACATCACCTATAAAGGAAAGCCCAACAGAATCACAGCATACTTCTCGACAGAAACCATGAAATTAAGAAGAGCTTGGAGTGAGGTATCACAGATTCTGAGACAAAACAGCTTCCAACCAAGACTGATGTATCCTCCAAAACGATCCTTCAAATTCAATGGAGAAATAAAATATCTCCATGACAAAGAACAACTGAAAAACTTCATGAGGGAAAAACCAACATTACAAAAAGTACTGAAATATATTCTAGACAGAGAAAAAAGTGACCACAATCTCAAGAACAACAATAAAAAGGAGTCCTGAAGCAGAAGAAAAACTTAAAAAGAAAAAGTAGGAAGGCAACAGCAACTAAACAGCATAACAAGAATAAGCCAACATATACCAGTTATAACAATCAATGTAAATGGCCTCAATTCACAAGTCAAAAGAAAGAGATTGGCAGAGTGGATTAAGAGAAAGAATCCCACAATATGCTGTATGCAGGAAACACACATTACTCAAAACGAAATCCATAGACTGAAAGTCAAAGGTTGGAAAACAATCCTCCATGCCACAAGTTCCCAAAAAAGCAGAGGCAGTTGTTATGTTTGCAGAAAATGTAACCTTCAAATGATAACAATCAAAAGAGACAAAGAAGGCCTCTATATACTAGTTAGGGGAAAACTGCAAGAGGAAGAGATAACAATCCCAAACATGTATGCACCAAATTTTGGAGCACCAAACTATGCAAGGCAAATCTTAACAGACATAAAAAAAACAAATAAAGAATGACACTGTTGTAATACGGGACCAAAATACCGCTGTGATGCAAAGAGACAGGTCAATGGGACTAAAATTCAGCAAAGATATAAAGACCTGAACCAAATGTGTGAACAAATGGACTTAATAGATGTTTGCAGAGTATTCCACCCCACAACACCAGAATACATATTTTTCTCAGCTGCACATGGGACTTTCTCTAAAATAGACTACATTCTAGCCCATAGAGCATACCTACATAAATGGAAAAGGATTAAAATTATCCCATGCATATTCTTTGACCACAGTGCAATGAAATTGGAAATTAAGGACAAAGGGAATTCCAAAAACTCCATAGACACTTGGAAATTAGACAACAACCTCCTGAATAACCAATGGGTCACAGAAGAAATTAAAAAATACCTACAAACAAATGAAAGTACAAATACAACTTATAGGAATCTGTGGGATGCAATGAAAGCAGACGTCAGAGGGAAATTTATAGCGATGAACTCACACATAAAGTAAACAGAAAGAGAAAAGATAAATAGCTGGATGTTACACCTCAAACTTTTAGAAAAAGAACAAGTGAAGTGCAAAGCTCAAAGAAGGGAGGAGATTATAAAACTTAGGGCAGAAATTAATGCAATTGAGATAAAGAAAACTACAAAAAATAAGTGAATCAAAGAGTTGGTTCTTTGAAAGAGTAAATAAAATGGATAAACCCCTAGCCAACCTTATCACAAAAAGAAAGTAAAGAACTCAAATTCATGCAATAAGGAATGAAAAGGATGAAATCACTACAGATCCTACAGAAATTTAAAAGATCATTAATACCTACTTTGAGAATCTTTATTCTCATATGATAGAAAACCCAGAAGAAATGGACAGATTCCTAGAAATGTACAAATTACCAAAGTTGAACCAGGAAGATATAAAAACCCTGAACAACCCAATATCATTTAATGAGATTGAAAAGACATTAAAAACTTACTGATAAAGAAAAGCCCAGGCCCGGATGGATTCAAGGCAGAATTTTGTAAAACATTCAGAGAAGATTTAGTGCCAACACTCCTCAAACTCTTCAATGAAATTGAAAAGGAAGCAGTTCTCCCTAACTCATTTCTGGAGGCAAATATCATACTAATACAAAAACCAGAGAAGGACTCAACCAAGAAAGAGAACTATTGGCCAATCTCTCTAATGAACATAGATGCAAAGATACTCAATAAAATACTAGCAAATAGAATGCAGCAAATCATAAGGAAAATTATACACCATGACCAGGTTGGATTTATTCCAGGAATGCAGGGATGGTTTAATATTCGCAAATCAATTAATGTAATATACCATATCAATAGAGCCAAAGACAAAAACCACACGATCATCTCAATAGATGCAGAAAAAGCTTTCAATAATTCCAACAGGCATTCCTGTTAAAAACCCTAGAAAAAATAGGAACAGATGGCCTCTACCTCAATCTAATTAAAGCCATCTATGAGAAACCAACATCCACCATCATACTAAATGGACAAAAACTGAAAGCTTTCACTTTAAAGACAAGAACAAGACAAGGATGTCCACAGTCACCACTGCTATTCAACATAGTTCTGGAAGCATTAGACAGAGCAATTAGACAAGAGAGAGAAAAAGAAGTAATATGGATAGGAAAGGAAGAAGTAAAACTATCGCTATTTGCAGATGACATGATACTTTACATGGAAGACCCCAAAAACTTCACAAGAAGACTCCTTCAATTAATTGACAAATTCAGCAACGTAGCTGGATACAAAATCAACACCCAAAAATCAATAGCATTCCTATACACGAACAGCAAACAGACTGAGAGAGAAATTAATGAAACCATACCTTTTACAATAGCATCCAAGAAATTGAAATATTTAGGAACCAATCTAACAAAAGAGGTTAAAGATCTATTCAATGAAAACTACAGTACTCTGAAAAAAGAGATCGAGGAGGATTTTAGTAAATGGAAAAACATCCCCTGTTCATGATTAGGAAGAACCAATATTGTGAAAATGGCCATACTACCAAAATTGTTGGACAGATTCAATGCAACTCCCATTAAACTACCATCAACATACCTCACAGACCTAGAGAAAACGTACCTTAAATTCATCTGGAAGCAGAATAGACCCAGAATAGCAAAAGCAGTCCTGGGCCACAAGGATAAGTCAGGTGGAATCATAATCCCTGATCTGAAATTATACTACAAAGCAACTGTAATAAAATCAACCTGCTACTGGCTCAAAAACTGACCTGAGGATCAATAGAACAGACTGGAAGATGCAGCCAAAACTACAAACACACTCAGCCACCTAATATTTGACAAAGGGGCCAAACAAGCTCACTGGAAGGAAGACAGCCTCTTCAATAAATGATGCTGGAGAAATTGGCTTGCCACTTGCCAAAGACTGAAAATAGACCCAAGTCTATCACCATGCACCAAACTCAACTCAAAATGGATCACAGATCTCAATATTAAAACGGAAACACTAAACCTATTAGAAGAGAAAGTAGGTAAGAGTCTTGAAGACATAGTAGTAGGCAGAGAGTCCATGAACAAAAATCAAACTGCAAGGGAAACACTTCAAAGAATCAATAACTGGGACCTCATCTTACTGAAAACTTTTTGCACATCACCAGAAGAGTAAAAAGAAAATCCACAGATTGCGAAAAATCCTAACTGGCTGTCCCTCAGACAAAGGCCTTCTATTTAGAACATACAAAGAACTAAAAAACATGAACCTGTCCAAATTGAAAGACCCAGTCCAGCAATGGGCATCTGAAATGAACTGATCACTTCTCAGTAAAGAAATACAAATGACAAATAAATATATGAGAAAATGTTCTACATCTTTAGTCATTTGAGAAATGCAAATAAAAACATTGAGATTTCATCTCACCCCAGTGAGATTGGCCAGCATCAAGAAATCATCCAATGACAAATGCTGGCGAGGCTGTGGAGAAATAGGAACTCTTCTGCACTGTTGGTGGGAAGGCACACTGGTGAAACCACTGTGGAGATCGCTTTGGAGATTCCTCAGCAAACTAGGTCTAGAGGTCCCATTCAACCCAGCCCTTCACCTTCTGGGTATTTTCCCAGAAAATCTGAAAACATCATATCACCATGATATATGCACACCCATGTTTATAGCAGCACAATTTGTAATAGCTAAATCATGGAAGCAACCGAAATGTCCATCCACAAAGGACTGGATTAAAAAACTGTGGCATTTTTACACAATGGAATATTATTCAGCTATGAAGAAAGACAAACTAGAGGCTTTTATAGGCAAATGGTCACAATTGAAGACCATACTCTTAAGTGAGGTAAATCAGATGTTCATGTGCAAACAGCATATTGTATCATTAGTGTAGGAACCTGGAGGTGGGAATACAAATTGGGAGGTATGAACAGAGACTGCTCAAAAGTAAAGAGCAATCGGAATGAAGGGGAGGAGAAAAGGAAGAAGGGGATTTCTATGTAAGTGTGTATACTTGTGCAGGATGGCTAACATGGTTGCACTTTTGTCTCATGTCGTTTTGACGCAAGAAACAACCAATAATTAGCTGTTTAATCAATCTTATATGTCTATTTGTATTATCCTGAGCATACATTTTGAAGTTATCAATGTGTAATAAAATTACTAGTGTTAATCCCATGCCACCTTATCTGTAATTCAGCTTTTGTACTGTTCTTCTGCTATTTTGTGTCTGTTAATGTTTTTGTTCTTTTACTTTTAAAATAAAAAATAAAATAAAATAAAATGAAATGAAACCACAAATCAATAACAGGAGGAATGTTGGATATTCACAAATGCTTGGAAATTAAAAAAATATGTTCCTGAATACTCAAAATTTCAAGGCAGATTTTAAAAGGGAAATTTGAAAATATCAAGAAATCAATGACAATAGAAATACAGCACACAAAATTAGAGGATGCGCCAAAGGTGACCTATACTAGAATCTTATACCTATATCCAAAAAGAAATATCTCAAAAACTTAATATGCATCTCAACTAGAAAGATGAAATAAACTAGCCCAAAAGTAAAAGAAATAAGAAAATAGAAAAGCTAAATCATAAATAAGTGAAATAGAAAATATGAAGACAATAGAAAAATGCATACAAGTAATAACTGACTTTTTTAAAAGATACACAAAAGTTATCAAACTTCTATCCAAAGCGACCTTCAAAGAAGGAAAAAGGTGAAATGAATGAAATCAGAAATGAAAGAGAGGACATTGCCATGGATAGAACAGAAATACAAAAAATATGTATAATACTATGGACAATTATGCTCTAACACATTGGATAAGCTAGAAATAGAGATATTCCTACAAACACATAGTCAACAGAGATTCAGATGAAGAAGAAATGTAAGATCTGAACAGACAAATAATGAGCAAAGAAATTGAATTCGCAGTACAAAATATCTCATCAAATAAAAGCCCAGGACCAGATAGGATCAAGGCACAACTGTACAAACATTTAACAAAGTGATACCAAGTCTGCTCAAATAAATCTCAGCAACAAATATAAGCAACCCTGTCACATAATCCCAGAGATAGATTTTATTGGAAAATGCATTACATCCCAGAGGTAATATTCAATTACAGAAAAGGGAAAACTTTTATTCTTTTAAAAATAATATATTAAAAAATAATTAAAGATTGAGAACTGAAAGCTATTAATGAATATTTCAAACTTTGACTTAATTTTTTTAATTTCCAGCATGATTTTCTGCAACACGTATTAGTTCTACACTTGATCTTAGCCAAAAGGCCAAGTGATTCACATGTGTGAGTTCTAGAACACATCACCTCACAAAGCAAAGCCACTCTCCGCAAACACAACATATGTGATGGTGTTGCATCAAATAGATTCACTATAGTATAAATGAATTACTTTCATAATCAGACATGAATGTGAAAATTTATTGAGTTTCTAGTGATGTAGCAAACATTTTGGAATGCTCCTTTGTTATAAATACTGCAGCCTTAAACTACTTCACAAGAACCTGCTTGAAAATTTAATTAGTCTAAATGTTATGGCCAAAGAAGCCTGGCCAATCAGAGGCTGCCAGAAGTGTAGGCTCCTTGGAGGCTCCAATCAACTGGCCCCAGGGCTCATCAGAAATGTGACCCCCCCTATGTGCTTGGTCTTGGTGAAGACTCACTGGGCTCACAGCTATTTCAGAAGCAGGGCTGATGTGTGATCCGTCCTGGGAGTCTCACAGAAAAGAGGAGTTTGTATTTTACTCACAGAAGAAAGAAGTAGGAGCAAGGATTTTACTAAGTTCCTTAACAGTGTGCAAAACAATATTCATGTCAATGAAGTTAAACTCATTACTTCACTCTGAGGTAAGTTTTAATGTATTAATTAATAATCTATTTTCCTTAACATAAGTAACAAATAAATCATATACAAATACTTGTAAAAAACAAATTTATAAGCCAACTTAACTCTTTCAGCCCCATAGGATATATGTGTGCTTACAGAATAGACAGATTGCTCTGGATTCTATTGCTTGTTGTAGGCAATTATTTCTCCAAATGCTCTTCAAAGATCTGTATTTCCTGTATGGCCCAGGTCAAAAAGTAGAAATCATAGTGATGGGAAATTACCTTGGAATTCAGCAACAGTTCCCGTGAATTAAATATTTTCTTGAACTAGATTTAAAAGGGCAATGAAAAAAACCTATAAATAGATAAAACTTATGGGGCATTTCATGGTAATCTTGTCACGTGAGCAAAAAGTCTTCAAATTGGCAAAAAAAAAGTTGCAATATCTATTATGGTCATCATTATGCATGATTTTGATAACAGTTCAATCTCATAAAGTGTTAAAATCATAAGTATGATCTTTTAGATATTATATGTAACCCATTTAATAATTTATGGGAAATTACCGGCCATCATACTCATCCTGCCATCCACAGTTTAATACTGTGAGCCAAATAATTTCAAACTATCACTGGGAAAATGAAAAGGAGAAGGAGGAGCAAAGATCCTTGGATATTTTTTCTTCTGCGGAGGACTGTAATGCACTTTGATGAACCAAAAATTAAGAGGAATTTAGCATGGAGAGATCTGAGACTTTGTTTAGACTGCAGAGAAAGGGTAGGTAGTAATAAAGGTTCCAGACAGAGATGAGACTACTAGTGACCCGCATCTAGTCTGTTATCTTGACGAAGAAAATAAAATATACCCCAACTGTGGTTCGCATCCATGATCCACACCATGTAAACACTATTAACTTAGTCAATTAGTATTGGTTTCCACAGTAATGTTCTGTACTCATAGGATTTGCTCTTCATATAGGGAAATAAGGCAAAGAGAAGAAACCACTTATAATTCAATGGATGATCAGAGAAAGCAAATAATGTAAAATATTTTGCTAAAACCATTGAGAATATCACTGTAAGCAAATCATTAGTTTTATGCACATAATAGGCAGAAAAAAATTGGAACGTTTTTGCAATGGAAATTAATTACTTTTAAAGTATTAATAAAAATGCTGATAGTAATATTTTAAATATGACCTTCCATCCCTCAATTCTTGCTTATACCAAAGAATAAAAAATAATATTGACATTAAATCCACAATACAACTATTTTAGTATTGACAAAATGATCTGTAAACAGCTTGCTCATAATCTGAAATGTTTCAAAATAAGGACAACTAAGTAAATTATATTTAAAGTAATTATTTTAGCACAAAGAGATTTTAATCAAGTCTATGAAAGAAAGTGGAGGGAAGGTCTGCATAGAATGTTGGAACCTCACTAATAGAATTAATTTCTAAATTAAGCTTGTGGCTTGGAGGACCAATTCAAACACTTCTGTGTTATTTTGCAATTGTTTTAGATTGAAATATGCAGACAAGAAAGTACAGAAACGGAACTGGCCATCCAATAGGAAAATAGTACTTATGCATCCTAAATGAAGTCACACCCTTCAGAGATGGTGATACAAAAAGAGAAAGAAAGGGCTCACACACAAGTCTTAAAGAGCACCTGAAGTGAGAGAATGGTGCGGAGTGGCCGAGCTGGGGTCCTTTATATTAAAGTCATTGTCAGAGAAACTTTGGATTCAGGCACTAGATCTCTTAGAGAAAAACTGATGAGAGCAGTCTGCCACAGAAGGCAACTACACACGGTCACCCACCACCCCAGCAGCTAGAGAGCAAATAGGAGATGTCACACTCCCAAGCCCCAGGGCCGATGCAGAAGCCTTCTTAAAGAAACTCTGGTGTGGTCATGGAAAGATTAAGCAAGCGAGAAAACACTTGAGGAATCCAGGCAGAATTAGACTCCTAAGTGTACTGAAGAAATGAAACACTTCTGGGACCTGATTTCACTTGAAACCCTGTATTCTTTAATTTTTTCATCTTAAGAATGTAGGACTTAAAGGGATATCAGAAGTTCGTAAAAAGAAAATAAAAATAGAAATATGTACATTCACTAGATTTCAAGACACTTTACTTAAGTCATCTATCGCATTCTGAGTCTGTGATTAGTCCACACATTGGTGTTCATGCAGCATTTTACTATAGTTCTAATTAGTGCTCTGCATTCTGCTTGTAGCATCCTCTTCTCACTGTAACCTCTGACTCTGTGGAGACCACAGCAGGTTGGCTGACATGGACAACCTCACCATCTTCACAGAATTCTTCCTCATGGATGTCGCAGGCTCCCAGGAGCTCCAGCTTCTGCAAGGCGTACTGTTCTTAATGATTTATCTTGGAGCACTGACAGGAAATCTTCTAACTGTCACTCTCATCGTGACAGACACCCATCTGCACTCTCCCATGTACTTTTTTATAAGCAATGTGGCCCTCACAGACCTCGGCAGCATCTCAGCTATTGTTCCCAAAGCCATAGTGAATTCCCTGACAGGCAGTAAGATGATCTCCCTGACACAGTGTGCGGCACAGATTTTTCTATATGCACTGTTTGCAACTGTGGAGATTGCCTTCCTGGTGGTGATGGCCTATGACCGCTATGTGGCCATTTGCCACCCTCTGCACTACGGGCTCACCATCACCCCGAGCCTGTGCTCCCAAGCTGTAGCTGGCTCCTGGTTCTCTGGTCTGGTCTACTCTGCTGTCCATACAGGATCTCTGTTCAGGCTTCCCTTCACCAAGACCAATGTGATCCAGCAATATTTCTGTGATATTCCTCAGATTCTGAGGATTTCCTCTTCCAATGTCCAGGTTTCTGAATTTTTATTGCTTGTTATAAGTGTTTGCATTGCATTAGTATGTTTTACATTTATGTTTGTGTCATATGTTAATATCTTTTCAACTGTGCTTAAGATCCATTCAAGGGAAGCCCGTAACAAAGCCATTTCAACCTGTACCCCACAGCTGGCCATTTTCCTTTTATTTCTCATCTCTGGGGTGGTGGTTGTCCTAGGTCCCACTGCAAAGAAACCATCCCTTACGAATCTGCTGACTGCCATGTTCTACACCATGGTGCCCCCATTCGTGAACCCCATCATCTACTGTCTACGCAACAGGGAGATCAATGCTGCACTGGTGAGAATGCTCAGCAGATGTTCTCAGTTTGCAGTCAAGGGCTTCTTAGAATAAAACAGAAAGTTCAACTATCAGTTGAAAGTGTTTGATTTATATTTGCTACATGTTTTTAAAACTGGGATCAAATCTGTAGGTTGTCTAGTTTTGTGTCTGCATTTATTATGGTGAAGCACAAGTCTTTGTCTTACTTTTCTTGTTCCATTAACTGTATATTTCATGCTTTCTGAAAGACTAGAAGTTCCATCTACACTGACAAAACATTTGAAAAAAGTTTGACGTTATTCTGAGCTAAAAGTAAAGACAGGTACCATAAGGCGCTGAGCGTGCTTTATTTGTTCCACCGTGACAGAATCTGGTACTGTTCAGAGAACCTCAGGCGCTGGATCTCACGGACCTGGAAAAGCATCATGGGAATCAGTGAGAAGCTCCTGCTGCCTGAACTGTGCTCTTTGCTCTCACTGTTCCCCTCAGGCAAGGATAAGTAACAGGTGATTGAACAGGGACAACCCAGACCTGAGGAAATAGTGGATGGCACTGAGACTCCTGCCGCCCCTTCTGCTGCACCTGCTGAAATTATTTTTCTACTTTAAGTGAAAATTAGTACACAAAACAATGGACCTTGAAACCATTGTAATTTGGAAGTGTTTGGTTTCTCCCTGTGCTCTAGATGAAAAGATATAACCAAGCTGACTCATTCAAAATATCTGCGAGTCAGACCGTAGCACGGCAGCTGAGGAAATTATAACCGCGTTGAATTCCTGGAGAGCAGCGGACAATGCTGCTGCTGTGCGGTGCACTGTTCTCATTAACCAGATTCGCTCAAATGGAAACCCATATTCTGACTCCCAGGATCTGAACCTGCACTCTAGTGACTAAAATACATATTAGCAATTTTGTATTTGAGAACTAAATCCAAATTCAGACCTGCTTTATCAAGATACCCTGTCTAGGGAAACCTCAGTATCGAGGCACTGGTGATCATTTAACCCCAGGTCAGCACTGGAGCGAGAGGCACATCAGGCTCCCTGCCTCTCCGTACTTACTGTTCCTCACAGACGCAAGTAGTGTCTGCACTGTGGACCTCCTGTCACCCAGCGTTCACAGCCTGCTGAAGGTCTGGACGTGGCTCGCCCTCCTCTGATGCCTGAAATCTATCAATTTTCCACATTTCATCACTGAGGAATCTGTATCTGTTCTTCCCCAGCTTTGTCTAGGACTAGATGACAAATAAAAATGTATGTGATGTGCAAAAACTGTAAACTGTATGTAAACATAAACTGTATGAGAGATACAAAAATTTATTTCATTTCTGTTTTTGTTTTGAAATATTTGGCCCAACGAAGCTAACACATAAACATTTCTTTTCAAAATATTCTTCTACCTAGGTCATTTTCATAGCTATTTTGAAGCAAAAAAAAAATCACTTTCAAATTTATATTTAAATAACATTCTTATAAAGGTAGGAAGCTAATAATTTTGAATTGTTGAATTTTTGTATGAATTTATTTTGCTTTCTCTCCAATTAAATTTAAATGTTGACTTTCTGTCCAGGCTTTTTTATCCCAAACATTTGAATGACCATGTAGATATACTCCTAACTTCCAGTGTTAATTTATGAAATTTTGTTACTCTCATTCTTTTTTGTTTTAACTTTCTACCTAGAACTTATTTTCTTATTAAGGGATTCTAAAAATTCCTTATTAAAATTGTGTGTGTGGAGCCAGGCGTGGTAGCACATGCCTGTAACCCCAGCTCTGGGGAGGCTGAGGCACGAGGATCATTGTGAGTTCAAGACCAACCTAAACTTCATAGTGAGCCCCTGTCTCAAAAAGAAGAAAGAGAAAAATTCTGTGTGTGTGTGTGTGTGTGTGTGTGTGTGTGTGTCTGTGTGTGTGTCTGTGTGTGTTTTCAGGCAAAGTACTATTACCATTAATCTTTTTCTCTATGCAATTCTTATTTCTAATTATTTCCTATTTTGTAATTTTAATTGCTTATTTAGTCATTGACAAGTAAGAAGTGTATGTAATTATAGTATTTAGTGTAATTCTTTTATATAAGTTTCACAGAGGGGAATGTTTATTTTTTTTTTCTTTTAGAAACATAAAAGTACAAAAACATATTGACAAACAGACACCCATTATCATAGAAAATAGTACAATCACAACTAATCTATAGACAAGGTGATATGGTCTCAACAGTTGTTGTTGCTTTATCCATTGATATCTTCGAATTCTAGATGTATGGACCCATATACAGACATGCAAATTTAGTCAGACAGTTGATCCTCTCAACAACAGAAAAAAAAAAAAACACAAGAACCAGAAATCCAAAGACAAGAAAGAAAACAGGCATACATCAACAACAGCAACAACATCAACAACAACAACAACAGAAAAAAAAACACCGCTTATTGCTGCTTTACATATTGATATCTTCGAAGTGTGTGTTCAGGCTAACACATACAGATATACAGTATTAATCTAATATCCTGTCATCGATTATTGCTTAGCATTCAGTGATATAATACAATAGTAGAACCATGTAAGCCCTCCTGCACATATGTATATCCATATATATTCCTCTATACATACATACATACATTTTTGTCTTTTTCTTTTCTCCTTTCCTTCGTCCCATCCGTTCTCTGTATTTGGACAGATTTCCTTCATGACTTTTAGTTTATATTACCACCCTGGAGTTCTTACACGAGTGATATAATACGTTGCCTGCACATGAATCGCTGATTTCTTTCACTTATGAGTATGGACTCCAGTTTTGTCCAAATTGCCTACAAAGTCCCTAAAACTGTCTTTCTTTATAGCTGAATAATATTCCATTATATAAAAATGCCACAATTTTTTAATCCAGTCTTCTGTGGATGGGCACTTGGGTTGCTTCCACATTTTAGCTATTACAAATTGTGCTGCTATAAACATGGGTGCACATATATCAGAGTGATATGATGTTTTCAGATCTTCTGGGA
>PVLD010010404.1:0-70996 GCA_004027595.1 Dinomys branickii | reverse complement strand
GCCGCTAGCAAGCCGATCTCTGTCGGGAGCCGCCGGGGGGCTGCACCGGCTCGGGAGGCGGGAGGGACCGAGGCGGCCGCGCTCCCACTGCGCTTGGACCGATCCCAGCTTCTTCCCCGCGGGGATCGTCCCTGGCTCCCAGCGTCTGGGACTTTCCCACGTCTCGCCCCGGCAGCCTGGTCCGCCCTACCACATTTCCCCCGGCATCTCAGAGAAATACGCCCAGTTTAAACTTCCCAGCCGAGGTCCCGGCATTCACGCTCGCCAAGTCTGTCTCGAGCTGTTGGTGTTTATTAAGGAGGTTCGCTCCCTTGCTGCTCACCTGGTCGCCATCTTCCCCGGATCTCCTGCTTTTTTGTTTTCTGTGTACATAATACAAGTTCCTTCATGACATGACTGGCTATTTTAAAAATATGATTTTTTAAAAAATACTATAGTTACAGAATGAAAAAGTTATTGTTTTAGAGTTAATGACATTACAGAAAATATTTTTTTCCACGGAAGATACAAGTGTTATGATTCCAAGTCTCTTAATAATGGACCCAAATACAAATGTGCAGAAACTAAAGAGTCGAAGTAAAATTGTCACCCCTTCTGCACTGTTGGTGGTAGTGTAGACTGGTGCAACTATTGTGGAAGTCAGTATGGAAATTCCTTGAGAAACTAAGATTAGAGGTCCCACTCAACCCAGCTAGTCTGCTTCTGGGTATTTTCCCAGAAGACCTAAAATCACCATGCTATATTGATATACGTGCACCCATGTGTATTGCAGCATAATTTGTAATAGCTAGATCTTGGAAACAATCCAAATGCCCATCAACTGATAAATGTGGTCATTTTCCACAATGAGGTACTAGTCAACCATAAAGAAGGATAAACTTGAGGCATTTATTTGTAAATGGGTGAACACTGAGACCATATTCAAGTGAAATAAATCAGACACATGTGTAAATATCACAATATCTCCCTGGTGTGAGAACCAGAAATAGTAAACAAAAATCTAAAAGTACGGTAGAAACGGTGAAGTGGGAAGAAATTGTCCAAAACAAAAGAAGAATTACAGTGGGGGAAGAGGGAAGAAGGAAGGGAAAGCAAGAAATAAAAGTTAGACACACTGCTAGTTTCTTACGCTATTTTGTAAATGGATGTCTGTTTGCTAATATGCTTTCCTTCTTCTATTTTTTAAAATACATTTTAAAAAATTAAACACTACTAGTTTCTCTTAGTTCATTGAAAAGGGAGGTTTGTACTAACACCATTTGGAGAATTGTTTATACCCATACCTTATACTCTCAGTAACTACTTTGAAAATAATAATACACAATGTACTAACAATTGTTATTCTCCTACTGTTGTGTGATGAGATATAGTTTTATTCTTTCCATCAAATAAAAAAGTCTTTAGTCTTTGGAATTGAAATAATATTTCAAATAGGTTTAATATGTGTATTTTAAAATGTAGACTTTGCTCCTTCCTATTTGAGCAGTTTCTTTTCCCTTTCACAATATCTATTGTACCATTCAGATTTTATTTACTCTTTCAGATTCTTATAAGATGGAGGAAATTTGATGTTTACACATATGAATCTGAATAATTTCACCAATGAGTATGGTCTCTAGCTGCATCCATTTACCTATAAAAGCCTCTACTTTACCTTTCTTTATAGCTGAGTAATACTCCATTGTAAAAAAAACCCACCCACATCTTTTTGATCCATTCCTCAGTTGATGGACATTTGGGTTGTTTCTAAGGTTTAGCTATTACAGATTGCACTGCTATAAACATGGGTGCACATATATTGCTGTGGTATGTTTTCGGTTCTTCTGGAGAAATACCCAGGAGGGGAATAGCTGGGTTGGATGGGGTCTCTAATCTTGGGATGAAGGAGGGGAGAGGAAAAAGAAAGGAATAGGGGAAAAAATATATATATACGTATGTATGTATATATATGTGTGAGTGTATGTATATATATATATATATAATGGTACTACTAATATCTGTTGGCTTATTGAAAGGAACTGTCAATATATAATAGATCAGTCTTGCATGTCTATATGGTTATATGTGCAAATATATTGAAGATGACATGCAATATAATAATCATATTAATACCCTATCACCATATTTTAAAATTCTGTACCATTTTTATTGCTCTGTATGCTGTTTTGTTTATGTATTTATTTTTGTTATTTTGTGTTTTCTTTAAATGAAAAACAAAATTTATATGTATATTCAAGGAGAGCTGGAATAGGTGTATTGCTGATGTTTGCGGTTTATTGAAAGGAGAAATCAACGCTAAAAATTTTGGTTTTTTTCTTGACTAAGAAAAAAAGAATTGCACTCTTGAATTTGGCAATCAGAATTACTGATCTGAAAACAATATGCAGTAGAAGAACCATTGTTGAACTTCCATCTTGTGTGGCGACATTCTGCATCATTTCCATTCTTTTGTTTTCGCTTGTGACTGTCCTCGACTGATCAATCTCACATTCTTACGTCTAGTGGACTGAGTAACTTCGCTGAAGATAACAGTATGCAGTATGGCAACCACTGTGAATTTGTATCATTTTGTTTTGAGGTCGTGTATCAATTTTGTTGTTTTTGTATTGTTTTGATTTTGTCTTCATGGTTGTTTTGTCAGTTTTTTAATTTTTAAAATAAAAAAATAAAATGTAGACTTCGGTTTTAAATATATTTCACTTAAATATAACAAAATGTAATAGTTTCTGTATTGTGAGAACCCACTTGATGGCAATGTCATTGCGAATGCCCTCCTTTTCTTTCTCTCTCTCTCTCTCTTCTCTCTCTCTCTTTTATTATTGCGTAGTCCTAGTAATTAAACTTAGGCCTCCACACTGAACTAATCCACAGCCATTTTAATTACTTATTTTAAATTTTAAATTTAGCAAGACAGGATCTTGCTAAATTACTAGACTGGCTAGGCCAGGCTTGAACTTGCGAAGCTCCTATTTGAACTTCCTTAGTGTTAGCATTATGGATGTGCACCACCATATCTGGTGATCTGTTCTTTTTTGATTGACATACAACAATTGTAAATATTTATCAAGCATAATGTGATATTTAGATACATGTATATATTGTGCTACACTGAAACCAGGATAATTAGCCTATATGTGACCACAGATATTTATCTTATCTCTGTGGCGATAACATTTAGAATCCATTCTTCCAGTTATTTTGAAATGTGTTATACATTATTGTTAACTGTGGTCTCTTTGTTGTAAAATAAAGTAACAGATCTTATTTCTCCCAATATACTCTTGCCTCTCTCATCTGCCTTCCCCCACTTTTCTGCTCTCAACTTCTAAGAAACAAATCTCTTAAAATTCTCCATATAACTGAAATCTTGCAGCATTTGTCTTTTGTGGTTGGGCTTTTTCCCTTTAATATAATGACCTCCACGTTCAAAATGGCAGGATTTTATCCTTTCTAAGCCTGAACAGTATTCCAAGCACATTTGTTCCACACTTACTTTATCCATTTATCCACTGAGGTACCTAGTTTGATTCTACACCTTAGCTATTATGAATACTATTACAAGAACATAGGAGTGGAGCTGCCTCTTTGACATACTGATTTCATGTGTTTTGGACACACACTCTGAAGGGGGATAGCTGGGTCTGATGACAGTTCTATTCCTAATTTTTGGAGGAAGCTCCATACTGTTCCCCGTAATGGCTGTACTGATTTACAATTTCACCAGCAGTGTAGAAAGATCCCTTTGCCTCCATACCCTTACTAGCAATTGATCTTTCATCTTTCTGTTTAATAGCTATTACAGTTTGGAGGAAATGTCCCCCAAAACTCGTATTGGATGGCTTGCTTGCTCCCTAATGTAACATTGTTTAGAAAAGAGGCCTTTGAAAGGAGTTAAGTAATAAGGGTTCTGATTTCTTCAATGGGTTCCTCCACTGATGTTTTATACTGGTATGGGCTTGGGGGAGGAGCTTTGGTATAAAAGCCAGCTTGCTCTGCTTGCCGCTGACAAGTGGTGCGCAGCTGTGCTGTATCATGCCATGCCTGCCGTGGTGTTCTGCCTCAGCTCAGGCCCAGAACTAACAGAGCCAACTGACCATGGACAGATTCAAAAGGGACGAACCTCCGCATGAATGAACAAGGTCAGTGGGTGGAAAGCAATGTTCTTTTGTGGTACTGAACATATTTAAATGACTGTGTATACAGGGCAACATTAATATGAAGGTTTGAGTTCATAAAGTTTTGGAATCATCTAAACCATTGGACAATAAATAATTTGTTTAATAATTAAGTTGTTTTTTAAATTTCTAAACATCAATGCTCATCATAATAATACCACTATTTATGTCACTTTTACTATGTACTTATTACTTGAGAAATAATTTTCTAGTTCACTTCAGGTTACTGTTGCCTCTGTCCTGCATTTTAGTGCCTCTACCTACCATTTGCTACACTTTTTGATGTTCCGAGTAAGTTTCAGCATTGCCAATCCTTTCTAATTGCGTATTTAGTTAAGAAAAACTATACCAATGCCTATTTGGAATCAGTGCAACTGCTGATAATATACAATGCTCTGTGGAACACACTAAAAGAGATTTAATTTCTATGAGCCTGGCTAGGGTTCTCTTTTGGCAGCTCAAAGTCTAGAAGTTTTTATGAAAATTTTATCACGGGTCATCTACAAAAAATTGGTAAATCCTAAATTATTGAATGTATAGTGCTGTGTTGCAAATTAAGCTACCTGAGAATCATGATTAAATAATGGTATCTAAGAACTAGAAGAATGTAACGCCTCCACAAAGCCAAGAATAAAGAAGAGGTCCTGTTTTTACTACTGTACCTTCCTTGGTAACAGGGCTGGGCATTTTCCTGAAACTTATTCTTTGCTTAGCAAGCTGAAATCTAATTGTAAGAAGGCTTTAGTTTTAGGTGATAAATTATCTTAATTAATGCTAATTGTTTGTGGGACAATTTTCTGCAAATGGAACATTTAGAAAGTAGAAACAAAGATTTAATAGAAGGTTGAGAGAAGTTTAATAGAAGTTTTCCATTTCTAAAAGTTTAAAATTGTTAATAATATTGTATATAACAATTAAAGATGGGACAAGAATAAGAAATGATTTGCAGATCCAGTTACCAGAACATTATGTGTTGAAGAAGAGCAAGAAAAAAATGCAGAGTTTGATGATATTTGTATGTGTCAGTAATTCTAGAAAATTCTTTAGTCAAATAAGTCAATATTTCTCTCTAGGTATGTTTTTCTGATATTTTGTTTTCCTTAAATTGTGTATAAACAATTTGCATTAGAAACTGAAAGAGATTTCAGTTTCAGAGAAGAGATTTCACAACTCATGTTGCCAGTTTATGTTGTTAAGCTGGTTTAGCTATAGTATTCGCCTAAGGTCACTGGATATTTTCCGAAAAATTTTTGAAATCGTAGTTGACAATATGATTTGAAAATATCAACATATTTCAACAAGCTGCTTTTTGTTGCATTATATGTGAAACTTGAGACATGCTTAAATTTGAATATTTATTTGTCTCCAACATAATTTGAAGTTTATGGCTAAGTTTAATATTTTGAGAGGAAAAAGTAGTACCCCATGTCTTTTAAAAGAAATAATTATTGAAGATGTATGACATTGAGAAATATGAACATGGCTAATAATATTATGAAAATACTGAAATACCCACATAAAAGGAATCTCTTTTTGGTCCTGCTTGAAGCTATGTCTGAAAGTATGAAGATATATTAGTTTAACTTAATTTTACTGTAATGTCTCTTTCTAACAGACCTTAGCTGTTTGGCTGCTTTCTTTCACCTGTGGATTTACTTGCGTCTTTTCTCTTACTTTTGCTTCAAACAGGAATCACTCTAAGTGTCCACCTCCCTGCTGACAATGGCTGCCTTGATGATGGAGGGCCAAAGTTCTTTTATATCCTTCCCAGGTGGTGAGTAACAAAGCTTTTCCTCTTGTTAAAAAAAGCTACGAAGGTATTTTAGTCCATTTCTGCAACAGAATAGTTCAGGCTAGGAAATTTCTAAATAAAATAATTTTTCAACAGTTTTTGAGGCAGAGAAATCTTAGATGAGGCAAGCGCAAAATCAGTGCATGGTAAGGGCTCACCCTCTCCATAAAAGAGCATGCCAGGCACTCTGGCGCACCTCCTGGGTGTGCCAGGCACTCTGTCCGGCCCCTGTGATGGCCCTGAAGACTCGCCTGAGCCTGGGGGTTCACTGTGTAACCCCACCTACCCGACCAGACACCCAAGGCTGTGAGGGCTTGCCAAAGGGTGCTTCTCCACCTCCTGCCAAAGCAATTTGTGTACATCTACCTATTATACAGCATATATAGAAGCAGCCAAGTCTCTTTCCAAAGTAAGAGCATGAGGGAGTAAATAAACCAAAAGTGCAGCTATTATCAGTGGGCAGACCACTGACAGGGTGAAGTGGAGAAAATTAATTAATTGAATGAGCCATCTATATAACTGAGTAATAAAGACGAAGATAACATTATGTAATACAATATCCAGTGGTAACCTCCTACTACTTTCTCTGTAATTTGTTGTTTCTTTTATTGTTTTTGTATTAACAAATGCAAAGACAATACTATGTAATACAGCATCCAGTGGTGGTTTCCCATTGTCTGCTCTGTAATTCAGTATTTCCTTTATTGATTTTGTTATAACAAATACGAAGATAATATGTTATACAGCATCCAGTGCCAATTCCCTACTATCTTCTCTATAACTTGGTATTTTCTGTATTGTTTCTGTGTTATTCTGGGTTCTTTTGTCTTAAAAATAAAATTTAAAAAAAAGTGCTGCTTTGTTGCTGTAGCCTCTGCAGGGGAGAAATGTCATGTCCTGCCATGGTAGAAGGGTATAAAAGCACTGCATGGCCTTTTGCCACCTCCTGTCTGGAGAGAATTAATCCCCATCATGAAGCTGGATTGCTTATGGACTAATCACCTCTGAAAAGACTCCTACCTTCCACCTCCTTCACAGTGGAGATCAATTTTTAGTGCTCATTTTGGAGGGAGGTAAATATTTTGTTATTTAAATATTATTTAATTTTGAATTACTGTACTGGGTATCAGTGTAGAAGTCACGAGTACTTATGTGCATATCAAGAAAGACAGTCTTAAGTAGATGATAATGACCTGATTATAAGTAAGAAGAAGAGAAAGATAAAATATGTTGACAACATACACATTACCATTTTTAGTTTCTTAAGGCCAGCACCCTACACTCTCATTCTATTTAATTATATAAATCAAACTATTCTTTTTTTTTTTTTTTTTTGCAAGAGGAAAGAGAGTTTGGTCTTTTCTTTTTTTCTATTTTAAAGAGAATTCAAAGAAAGAAGATTGGCAAAATGCCAGTAACATAGGAAACAAGCGAGATTAGGGAAAAGTGAAAAGGAAAGAAGGAAGGAAAAAAATATATATATACAGAAGGACGTCTGGGATAACTGTACTGCTGATGTCTAGTGGTTTATTGAAAGGAACCTTCCATGATTTATTTGTTTATTTGACCAATTTTGCATGCTTATATCCGGTAATCTGAACGACTAATTTGAAGACCACAATATGCAACCGTGACAACCATTGTTGAATTCCTACCATCTTGTTTGGCGAAGCTCTGTCTCGTTTATAATGTTTTTGTTCTTAGTTTTTTATTCTCTTTCGTGGTTTGATCGATCTTGCATTCTGGTAATCTGAGCAACTCTGATGAAGATAAAAATGTGTGATTTAACAACCACTGGTAACCCTTATCATTTTGTTCTGAAACCCTGTGTCAAACGATTCATTTCTTTGTGTCTTGTCTAGCTCACTTTGGGAACCAGGAATGCAGCGAAATGTAGTCCCTTCCTTATTTGACTTTCCATTGCTGCCCATTCATTTAGCTCACTGCCCTCTGATTTTTCTGTTCGGAAACTTTCTCATCTCTGTGTTTCTTTTCCTCTCCCTCTTCTCCCCTGTTCCCTTTGTCTCTCTCTTTTATCTTAATTGGCAGATATATTTATTTACTTTTATTTTATTAGTAAATCTTTGCAATTCATCTTGGAAGTGGTCACACATACACATTATAGCTTGCTTCCTTTCTTACCCCTCCCCCTCCTCCCAGTTCCGGTCCCCCATCCCCTCAGTTCCCATCCCCCATCCCCTCTTCATACTTGCTGATATTATCTGTCTTAGGTCACGCTATGGTGTACAGTGTTTGCATTAATTGGGGCTATTAGCTTCCTGTACACGGTACATCTTTACGTTTCTCATTTCCCCTCCCCCGCCTCTTCACCTCCCCTTCTTGTTCCCTTGGACAGATCTTTTCTTTTTTTTAATTTTTAATTTTAAAAATTAAAAAAATCTAACAAAACAACAATGAAGACGAAATCAAAACAGCATAAAAACAACAAAAATGATACATGACCTAAAAAAAATGATAGGAATTAACAATGGTTGCTATTACATACTGTTATCATCAATGAAGTCACTCAGTCAACCAGATATAAGAATGTAAGATTGATCAAATTTGTTGTCATTTTGAGTTCTTTTAAATGAAAAACAAAATTTATGTGTGTATATAAGGATAGCCGGGATAGGTGTATTGCTGATGTCTGGTTTATTGAAAGGACCAGTCAATGCTTAAAATTGTCTTTTTTCTTGACCAATTTTGCACACTTGAATCTGGTAATCAGAATGACTGATCTGAAAACAACAGTATGCGGTATAAGAACCACTGTTGAACTCCTAACATCTTGCACGGGTGGATCTTTTCTTGATAGAGTTTTCTGGCTATATGTTCTCATTTCTTTCTCTCTTGTTATCCTTGGTAAAATTTAGTTTTTATTTTTCCCATTGCTCCAAATATGAGTCTTCAAAGTTCCCAGAGAACAAATTCAGCCTGTATTTGAAAAGTATTTATTGAGTTCCTTTTGAGTTCCGTTGAATGTGTTCTCAGTACTGGGTGAACAAGACCAGTGCTGAACAAGATGAAGTCCCTGTGTGTTTTAAAGGGGCTAATACGTGAGTGAAGGAGCTATGTAATGAATAAACTTTGCGAAAATAAAAGTAGACATTTTTAGCATAAAATGGTGGTGTCATTACTTGTAATAATAAAGCATAATGTGAAGTTAAAACAACTTATTTCCCAGATTAAAACAAGAAATGTGCTATCTATAGTGTACTTTTATACAAGGCAGTGAGCAGTTGTGGATGAAAATACTTAGAATTGATGAAGACATAATTTATTTAACAGGAAGCCAGGTGAATCTTCTTTTTGCACTGCTTTACTTTTGACATAAACTGGAATTTGAATTTGTTACCTAATTCTTACCTGTTTGGTTGATTTTAATTTTGGTACTAGAGACTGAACCTACGGCTTTCATGCTGAACTTTGTCTCCAGGTCCCCACCCCTTTAATTTTTTTTTTTAAATTTTGAGACAGGGTCTTACTAAATTATTAAGTTGTCTAGGCTGGATTTGAATTTGTAATCCTCTTGCCTCAGCCTTCCAGAGTGCTGGGATCACAGGTATATGCCATCATTCTCGGTTTAATGCTTAGCTTTTACATGTAAATCTCCTAGAAATACAATTTCCAGGCCAAAGAATATGATCCATCCCATATCAAATTTGGGGATAAATTAAGTAAAGGTATTCACCTTTATATACAGTGTCATTGTATAATATAAAATCATTTCAGGGGTTGCTATTATAAGACAATATGATGATAGGGAATTAAAAGTGTCGTGAGGAGAACAGTGTCAAAAAGAGAAAGCATCGGGGCGGGGCTGTTCTGCCATTCAGAGGCGGTGGGTGGTGTTTGCTCAGTCTGGGGGATGAACTGTGGGTGGAAGGATCTGGAGAAGGAGCAGGAGCTGTGTGCGGAAAGGCGGGAGGATCCATCTGGAACAGGCGTCCTAGAGGTGGGCACAGTCCCAGAGAGGGCCGGTGTCAGACCCTGGGGGGCCTTGAAAACTGTGTCACTCACCCAGGCAGGTGTCAGGACCCTCTAGAGACTAGCTGAGGGAGAGAGAAGAGGGAGAGATGAGTTGGTCTAAAGTTAGAGTTTCGAAAGTCAGCAGAGCTGCTCCACGGGAACTGTTAGTTAGATAAATGCCCCTTCGCTGGGTCACTCAAATACCCTGAGTGATGCACAGGCTCTGTAGGGCCACGTCTCTCTCCCAGGCCTCAGCCACCTCTTTCCCATCTCCTCTCTGCTAAGCCTGTCCTAGAGACTGCGTCACGGTCCCAGCAGCTTCTTTCTCTCTGCTTCGCTTCGCTTCCCTTCCAGGTTCTGACCCCAAGAACACGTCCTAAGCTTCCTCCCGAGCGTGAGAGTGGAAGCAGGCTGCCTTTGCTTAGTCGTCATTCTCTGTAACCGCCTCTCACTGTTCTGATGCTGGAATTAACAAAGAACAGTCACTCTGGCCACCATGCCACTGTCCCGTGTCTCTAGTTCACGGTCCCGGCAAAGCGTTTCCCAGGCATCCGGTGATGGTGATGCATGCCCATTGCCCTCCGATTGCTCGGTTTTACACTTACCTTCTCAGTGGCCTCACAAAGCCCCTGTAGCATGGTAGGGGATTAATAGTGTCCCCCGCTTGTTCTCAGTTGGATGGTACCCTTGTCCCAAAAGACGGTAGTAAGAGAAAAACAAATAGAAGTTTACGAGCCTGAATACTTCATATACAGAAGGAAGACACTCAGAGAATACTCAGTGCTCAGAGTTGGCTTTGAATTTCAGCTGACAAAGACTCTTCAGCAAAGAACAGTGAAGTTTTAGAGGAGTGAGACAAGAAAGGAAAAGGACTCTGCCTTTCTATGGCAGCGATCTGTGAGGAAGGCCAAATAACCAGCAAGTAAATGTTAGTTATTAAAAAATCTTAAGTAAATTTCTCTGGTTCCCTCTGTAGGCTGATAAGGTTCTAATACAGTCTTTAGGGTTAAAATTTGTTCTTCTTGGCAGAGCTTTTTGTAAAGCTCTGTGTTCTTTTCAGAGATCTCTCTTATAGCCCAGTTCTTCGTTGCCTGCAGCTCCTCCTATTTTTGGAAGGCATTGTCTGGTCTTCTATATTTACTACGTGAAGTTCAGACCCACACTAAGCCCTACCTTCTGCAGGTTGGGTTCTCTGAAGGGAAGACTCTGAGCAGGGGATTAGTATGTGTGGAGATTCTTAGATTAAAATCCGTGGAAAGGAACAGGAGGAGGTAGAACTGGGGAGCCAGAGACAAAATGAGGTAGTTGGGATGCAGTCTCAAGCAAAGCCTCGGTTTGCTGCACGGAGTCAGGAAAATGGAATATCAGCGAAGAGGGGAGAGGGCTGGTGCTTTTTCCCCAGTGACGTTCTGTCATTGGCTAGGGGTACCCTGCAAGAGAGCAAGAGCTTGGGGTGTGGTGAAGCAGTTTTCACCCGAGCCAGTTTCCAGGCGCTCAAAGCCAGTGGTAACCCAGGCAGCTGGAATCCTAGTGCTCTATTTCTCAAGGGGTATATGGGAGACGCATCCAGGGTTCACCCCACTATGTGTTCGATGTTTTCCTTAGTGACTCTGCGGGTAGTGCAAACTGCACACCTCCTGCACTGGCTCTAAAAGCATCTCCCCCTGTCTGCTGCACAGTCATTCTCCTCTGAGTGGCGGCTTTTAGTCATGGAAGCCTTTCTTTTGTGGCTCACCAAAGTTCAATCACTTTCAAGCCTCTGGTGTCTCTACCCACAGTGTTTAACACAATATTTCTGCTCTTCACTCTGTTCCCCCAATCATCCTCTCCCACCTCTCACTGAGGTTGTTCTTATTCTTTCTTAATTGTTCTTATTTCACAGCATTAAGAATAAGGCATGGGCATAGTGATTCACTTCATGAAAAAAAACATTGATTTATACAGCATAAGAAGGTGCTTCAAATTGTATACTCACATCAAGTCATCATGAAGGTCATTAATGACATTTCTATGAACAATATGGGGAAATGAGCCATAGACCAGGATAATTATGTAAATTTGTATTTGGATGCTTGTGTCTAAAGATGTCAAGCTGACATGCTTGAAAGCTGCTTCCTGTTCACTGATTTGCTTTAAGATTTAGATGAAAATATCAGAGGACTGCTTGTGACATTTTTAGATGTCACAAAACTGGGAGGTTTAAAAATATACTAGGTGACAGAATCAGGTTCCATAAAGGTCTCTTGACATGCTGGAATAATGGACCCAATCCAGTAAGATAATATTTAATTGTGACACGTGTTAAGTTTTGCCTTTGTATGTTCAAACCTTCTTAGGTATAAAATATGGAAGATACCACATGAAAAAAATGCCATGGTAGTAGAAATTGATTCTGGCTCTAAATGGCAATAACCTGAGTGAAACCTTTAAAAAAATTAATGAAATAGATTCCTCAGATTCCTCTGAGTTGTTCCAGGATAAGATCTAAGCACAAGAAAATTTTGAAAGCTTTTGAGGTGATTCATATGTGCAGCCCAGATCCAGAATCAGTAACTTTAGCAGAGTGTGAGTTAGTGTGTGAAATCACTGCCCCGTCTTTGTTAAAGAAAAAAAAAAGAAGAAAGGATAAATGAAAAATGGCTGGAGTCATCTAAAGAGAAAGCGTAGATCATCATTCTTAGTGTCATGAGACAAGATCAAAATAGCTTTGGCCCTAGCTCCACCCTTTTCAGGAGGTGTGACTGCCCATGTAATAATTTTCATCTTATTTAGTATGAAAATTAAATAATGAGTGCCTTCTTATTCAGTGTGTTGTGAATACTGCATGTGATTGTGCATATAGAACATTAGGTATAGGGCTTGGCACATAGTTGGTGCCTGGAAATGTTAATAGAGATTATTATTGATCTATAGTAAAGAACTATCAAATTTGATAGAGAGAACCTAGAGTTTTCTCTTCTCTGGCCTATGCAAAATATACTAGGGCTTGATTTCTAAGTACTAGTCCAATTCTGGTGTGAAAGAACACACTAAAAATAATCAGGCAATTTTAAAAACACTGGTAGTGTTAGGCTGGGAAAATAGCATTTTAAAGGAAAGTTGAAGTCCTATCATGAGGATCAAAGTTTAAAATTATTCTGTATAAACCTCATTGGGGAGGATTCCAACAGCCAGAGTGGCCTCCGCAAAGTGCACTAATGGGCTTTCCACAGACAGTACTGCGTGCTGTGGAGGGCTTTGATGACCTTCTAGGTTTGCTAATATTCTTCCACTGCTAAGTTCTTTTCTGTCTGTCTTTCCTTATCTGCCCATTCCAAACTCACACTGCTGCAAGATGAATCTTCTTTACTAAAGAAAGTGTGGATCTTAGGTCATTTCAGCCCAAACTCCTGCTGTGGCCCCTGAGTGAACACTAAATTAATGCAAAGCTCCCCACCTGTTATTCAGAATCTTTTAGCACGTCCTTCCAAGTTCCTATTTTAGCTCTACTGACTTCTGCTTCATTGTCTCTACACTCAAGGGATAGAGTTGTGCCTTCTCAAATATTTATGGGTCTTAACTTTATGCCCCTAGACACTTCTTTCCAATGCTAATTTGAATGCTATCTCAGGTGTTCATATTAGAATATAGTTTGTAGTTTATTTTTCTTCCCCATGAACATTTTTATGTATAACAAATTCAAATAGAAATTTTTAGTACATAGATTGAACTTCTTATGTGTGGTTAATTATGAATTTGAATCCCAACCTTACAGTCTGGAGTCAGCAGCCTCGTACCAAAGATGGCACATATGGGTGGCCATGTGGGTACATATGTTGTCACTTTTTCTCTCAGGCCTGGGGAGATTTTACCAATTAATCATAACATTCTTTACCATTTGAGCCTAGACAAAACCTCCCAGTTTTCTTCAAAACAGTGCTTCAGATTGGCCCTCCAGCAAGATTTTAGGATTGGAACAAACACAAATCAGTTTTCTATGGATACAGGTGATCTTTCACATTTTCAAGCACACCTGGGATCCTCACAGAGCTGCAGATTTGTGAAAGCCATCAAAATATTAATTTATAAGGTAGATATAGGCCCCTTAGTTACTTTTCTCACTGCTGAAACAAAATACCAAACAACCAAAGTTAAGAGAGGAGTTTATTTAGCTGACAGTTTGTGGACGTTTCAGTCCATAATCAGCTGGCTCCAAGGCTGTGACATGGCAGAGGGGCATCACAGAGGAGAAATGGTTCATGGCAGACAGAAGGTAACAGGGTTAACAAGAGGGGAGACAAGCTTCTTTCTGTCCCTTATATTCTATCCAGGATACCAGGACTACAGTGGTGCTGAACCAATGAGGGGATTGATTAGTAATCACCCATCTTTAATTCTAGCACCCTTAATCTTAGCATTGTGCAATGAATCAATCACACACTCTGGATTCCACCACTTGTGAAAACGCCCCATCTATACTGCATGAGGCTTTGGGGGAACATTTAAACACAAGCCATAACAATGGGCATAGTGTTACCTATTTCATAGAATAATTGTTGAGAGGGAGTGAATGTTTACTCTGTATCCCTGGTGAAATGATGACTTCTATGTGAACTGACCCTAAGATAACAGTCGCAGATATTTTCTTCCTTTTTACTTGGGCTGCTTCAGAAAAGGTAAGATGATTTGTTTGATTGAAAATCTTGAGAATATTAAATTAAGCTTGTTTTGTTCAGCTTCTTTTGTTTTGCAGTTAGGAACGGTTTGGCCACAGGATGCACTGATGCTTTCTTCATGGAACCACCCTGAAAAGCAGGGTGCCCTGAAGTGCTCAGACTACTATGTCTTAGGTGCTAAATCTGCTTCTTCAAGGGTTAGGAAGCACATTAGCTTTTATCTGACCTCTCAGGTTAAACCTTAAATCTCATCAGAAACAAAGATCATATTTTGAGACCTTAGGTCTCAATATGTTCCAAAGAACTCACTTGGGGGAACTGGGTACATTGATACATTAGGATTGCTTGAGAGAAGCTGACAGTTGTGAGATTGATGGGTGGTGTGTTAAAAGAGAATGATAATGGGAAGACAGAAAGATGTGAGTGAGTGCTGCCTGGCCAGCATGTCTGTTTTTGTCCTATGGAGGAAATTTTAACAGAATGCTGAGACTTTCTTTTCTAGTTCCTGTTGCTTAGGTGTTAGTGTTTAACCAATTTATTTACATCCAAATTTTATAGATTTGTAGTACATAATCCCAGCTACCAGTTCCTTAGCCAAAGGATGTCAAAAGAGCCAAGTTTTAACAAATTACTTAAATATAATGCCTCTAAGACATTGCATGTTTTAAATTTATTGATTCCGGTTTGAGGGCCTGTTTAGGTTTTACAGAAAAATGGTGTGGAAAGTACCAATAATTATCATGTACTCTATCAAACCTTCCCTGTCAATTCCTCTTATCATTAACACTTGGTGTCAATAGGATACATTTGTCACAATGGAGTCAATATTAGTAGCCTATTATTTTTAACTCAAAGTCCCTAGTTTGTATTTGGCTTCCCTCTTTGTTTTGTGCCTTTTGTAACTGTTAATAAATATGCAGGAGCTGTGTTCACAATTACAATATCTTACAGGTAGTTTCACTATCCTAAAAATCCTCTGTGCTTTACCTATTTGAACCTCCATCCCCCCAGATTTTCAACTGCTGGCAACAACTGATCTTTCTGTCTCTAGAGCTTGCCTTTCACAGAATGTCAAATAGTCGGACTCATACAGTACGTAGTGTATTCAGATTGGTCTCCTACACTTAGCAATGTGTCTGTGTTTCCTCAGTGCAGTTTGATGATTTTTTACTTCATTTCATTTTAGCACTGAGGAGTAGTAGTTACTTGTGTGCATTGGCTGCAACTTACTTATTCACGCATCTACTGGAAACATCTTTGTTGCTTTCATGTTTTAGCAATTATGAATGTAGCTAGATGGGCATTGTGTGCAAGTTTTGGTGTAGATGTAAGCTTTTAGTTTGCTTAAGTAATTAGCAAGGAGTATGATATTTGAATCACATGATAAGAAAATGTTTAGCTGGGTAAGAAGCTGCTAAAATGCCTTCCGTTTTACATTCCCGCCAACAGCGGGTGAGAGTTCTCGCTGGTTCTCTTCTGGGCCAGCATTTGCTATTGCAAGTATCACACATTTTAACCATTTTAATAGATGTGTGGTGGTAGCACATTTTTGTTTTAATTTGAAATTCACTAATGACATATGACGTTAAGTATCTTTTGTGCACTTATTTTCTGCCTTTATATCTTTGGCGAGGCATCTGTTTATACCTTATATCTGTTTTTGAATTGGGTTATTTTCTTAGTGTTGAGTTTAAGCAGTTCTTTGTGTATTTTGAATGCCGATTTTTGACCAGCTAAGTTTCTTTGCAAATATTACTATGATGTGTCTTTTTATTATCTTTTTTCTCCTTTCTTTTTTACTTTATTTTAAAGAGATTAATAACAAAATTTTAAAAAGAACAGTAACAAAATACCAACAATATAGACAAAAAAAAAATGACAGGAATCAACAGTGGTTGTTATATTACATATTGTTATCTTCAGTGAAGTTGCTCAGATTATCAGATGTAAGAATGCAAAACATTAAAGAAGATAAAAAAGAAAAACAGACAAAAACATTAGAAATGATAGAGTTTCACTAAACAAGGTGATAGGAATTCAACAACGGTTGTTATATTGCACATTGCTGTCTCCAAATTACTTGTTTAGATTACTAGATATAAGCACTCAAAATTGGTCAAAAAAATAAAGCATTAACTGCTCCTTTCAGTGAACCGTTAGACATCAGCAGTATAGTTATCCCAGCTATACTTCTATGTACATATGTATTAAGAGTGTTTCACACACAAAAACAGTTTTAATTTTAGAGAAGTGCATCTTCGCATGATTTTTCTTCATACCATTCATTTACTCTTATGCATGGTAAGAAGCCATCACCAGATTCAAGCTGACCTAGATTTTCTTCTGTGGTACCTCAGAGGAGTTTCTGCTTAAACTTGTGGTCCATTTTCACTTAATTTTTGTAAGTCATAATGTCTATCTCCAGATGCATTCTTTTGCATGTGATTTGCTGATTGTTCTGAACACTACTTATTGAAAAGACAAACACCACTTTTTCAACCACCTATCACTTCTGTCTGAGAACGTACCTTCTCTCAAAACTGCACATTTGATAGATTCTCCTGCTCTGTCCTCAGAAAACAGTAGCACTTTGTGCATTGTGGCATGACCTGGATGATATATGATAGGCTGGTATATAACACCAGTACATTCAACTACTTTATTATTTCACTGAATTTTAAAGGTGGGATGAAATTTGATGTCTGCCACTCACATTGATTTTGGTCACTTACTCACTGTTCAGTCAAATCCTATGTGCTTTTCCTATCCAAAGATCACCTGATGGTGACTTCAGCTACAGGAAATGTTTAATTTCCTTCTGCAATTGATTATGGCATTGACAGGAATTCAAATGAATGAGCTTCTCACGAAATTGAGGTAGAGGTCTCATTTAGAAAGCAGGAGGATTCAGAGCAGTATTTTTCAAAAATACTCATTGTGGAGAAGGACATTCTTTAGTTTACCTTTCAATGTATTACCTACGTGAAGCCTTAAGCCTGATCAAACCATGTGATTTTGATTCTGGAGGGAGTCTAGCAAAAGCATTAGTGTGACAGGAAATGATAGCAAGACCTGTGTCCCTGTGGAAAGCTGCTGGGACAACACTAGAGGCTTTGCTGAGATGCCCCAAGGACTGATAACATGATGGCTAGCTAAGTCAGGTCTCATTCTTGTGATAATTAAGTTGTGTCGTCTTCACTAATCCTGTTAATTATTCATCCCATTTTCAGTGTGGCTACTTTTTGTTTGTATCCCAATAAAAGGCTAAGGAAGATTGTAATCAAGGCTTCAGTCTGAGCGGCTTCAGACCTCCAACCCTGTAACTTTGTCTCTCTTGCTTTTCTTTTCATCTGCAGAACCTCGTTCTCCTCACCTGTCACCCCAAACAGAAACTGACTTCACACTGACAGCTCAGTAGGTTAAAGGCCTCACAATCCACTGAAGTTATGTTAAAGTGAAGATTTCTGGACAACATCTAGGCCCAGTAGAATCAGAATCACAGATCCTGGGGCTGTGGAAGATGACTCTACCTCATAACTGTTTGCTTAAACATTTTCTCAATGTCTGAGAACCAGGGAAATAATACCAGATAATGGTCTAATTTTAGCAGAACATGGAACTAAGTGGCCACAATCATCTTGGCAGTGAAATGGCAAAATTCTGAGCCTGTGTTTTTGAGTGAATAATTGTGTTTGTGAGTATTTGTACCTGTGTGTGTTGGATGGAAGTATATTGTTATTGAAATGCCTTTCACAGCTGACTTTTCTGAAGTTGGGTGTACTATCTTTGTTCTAAACATGCTTACCACAGTTTCTGTCCTAGTAACTGGCATGTACATTTACTCAAAACTGAAAATTAAAAATGTGATAGTCATGCTTAATTGTGTCGATTTGGTTGGCTTGGGATCCACCCAGGACATTGGTGGAGCACACTTGTGGCTGTGTCTGGGTGACCCATAGAGGCATAACCTTGGGTTCTGTACGTAGTCCCTCTGCACTTCTATGGTACTGTTATTCACATTACTTGTTGGCCACCATGAACTGAGTAACTTAGCTCTGTGATGGCCTTCTACAGAGATGTGCCTGCTTTGTAGCTGGCTGACCATGGACTGAATCTCTTGAAACTGTGAGTCAAATTAATCGTTTCCTCTTTAACATGTGGGTGTTGGGTCCCAGCGATGGAAAAGCTAACTACTACAGAGACTGACTCCACAATGTTTCCTTTTCTTTAACTTCAAGTCCTACAGTTGCCAACATTTACTCTAATTCATTTCTTATCTATGTCCTTCTCTCTTATTAACATGTTCCATACTTCAATTCAGGCTCCCATCACTTTATGGCCTGGTTTACTGCAATAACCTCTTACTACCTTCCTTCTAATACACCTTTCACAATGATTATTGTCCTGGTGCATTTTATATAGCGCATGTTTGCTGGAGCCATTACCTTGATTGAAATCTTGCAAGGGAAATTCAGCAGCATAACAGAATTCCCTCCCTGTCCTCAATCTTAACCATTGTCTTTGGTTTTGTCTTCAGTTGCTCCCTCAGATTTATAATGTATGCCAGCCACAAATAACTTCTTGTGTATCTTTTAATATTTTCACTTATTTTAGCCTGGAATGTTCATTGTTCTTTCTTGTCTTGAATGAAGAATGAACTCCCAGTGAAGCTTTCTCTCAGGGGCATTTGGACTTCTTTCCCACAGCAGCAGTCCTCTGTATCCTTAGAACCTCCTCACATCACTTGCCCCATTTAACTGCTATTATTTTTATAGTGTTTCCCCCTTGGTTAAAAGGAACTCCTGGAAGATTGAGCTTTTTGGTAAAAGTTTTCACACATATGGTTATGTGAAAATTCTTTCTTCCTGAAATAAACATGTAGGATATCAGTTTCAGACAATGTGAAAAGTCAGTGGACTTGGATGTAAAAACTATACAATTTTAGACAAAATAAATAAGGATCATAAAATGAAGCATTTAAAATGAACAGATGTTGCCACAGAAAAGAAAGCAGTCCAAAATGATAATAAAATTAAGAAGGAAAGCAGGAATGTTAGGATGATTTTGCAACATGTGGAGGAAAGATGACTCGGAATGGTGTTCTTAAGAGCTACAGCACTGAGACCTAGGCTTTAATGCGCAGTGAGGAGAAATGAGGCTGTGGCCTCTGCAAGGTAAGTAGGAATTAAATCTTAGCAGGATCTTTAGGGGGTCACAGGCTTGGTTAGAATTTTGGACTAAAGTTATGTTGACACAAAAGGCAAAAAGAATTCTAGGCCTTCTACACAATTTAAAAATAGAAAATAGTGTGAGAAACAATACTTCAGAAGATAATAGAAATGGAGTTTTAAAAGTTTAAAGTGAAGATTTTTGGACAACACCTATGCCCAGTAGAATCAGAATCACAGATCATGGGGCTGTGGAAGATGATTCTATCTCATAATTGTTTACTTAAACATTTTTTCAGTGTCTGAGAACCAGGGAAATAATACCAGATAATGGTCTAATTTTAGCAGAACATGGAGCTGCAATCTCAGATTCAGCAAATGAACTACTTCCAAAGGAAATACAGACTGATGAATCCACACATAGACTCGTCTTAGGGAAATTACAAAACATCAAAGGTAAAGAGATCTCAAAGTTGTAATTAGAGGGGAAGACTACACACCAAGGAACAACAGTTAGTCAGAGGACAGACTTTTCAACATCAAGTTTAGGTGGCAGATGAAATAGAATATAAATATCAAAGTAAAGGTAGTAAATACTTGTCAGACTAAATTTTATATGATGTTAAAATAAAATGCTGTTCCAGAGGCAGCACAAATAGATATATGGGCAGGGGTGGAGAGTACTTACCTTTATTAAAATTATTTTTATTCCTTTGATTGAGAATGTTTGTACATACTTGTGAGGTACGTAACATGATGACTTGTGTACATCGGGTGCTGATAAATTCAAGGTAAATAATCACCTTGGACTTCACTATTTTCTTATAGTGAGTACATCCAAATTCCTATTACAGCTGTTGTGAGGTATGTGATATCTTATTATAAATTATATTCACCGTGCGGTACCACAGAATAACTTATTCTTCCTGTCACAGTAGAACTGTATACACTTCCTGCCTTCTTCCTGTATACTGTCACCCTGCATTCTGGTGGCTGCTCTTCTACTTTGAACTTCTGTGAGATCAGATCTTAGATTTCACTCAGGAGTAAATCACAGTATAGTTGCCTTTCTGTGCTTGACTTAGTTCACTTAATATAATAATTCCTTCTGGTTCATCCATGTTGGTACAAATGACATATCTCACTTCTTTCTGAGAACGTTCTTTCTCTCACAACTGCACATTTGATAAATTCTCCTGCTCTGTCCTCAGAAAATAGTGGCACTTCCTGCATTGTGGCGTGACCTGGATGATATGCGATAGGTTGAAATATGACACCAGTATGTTCAACGACTTTATTATTTCCTCACATGACATAAATGTCATGCTTTTCTATGGCTGAAATTATCTCTTTGCATGTAAATAAACACACACAAATATTTATAGATTTAAAAGTATAAATATATTATATAAATATAAATACATTTTATATTTACATAAATATATGAAATATATTTATAAATATGTAAATATATATTTATGAATATATAAATACACGATATATTTATAAATATATATTTATAAATTCATAAATATGTATGTATATGTGCATGTGTGTGTGTTTATATCACATTCTCTTTACCCATTTTTCCATCAGTGGTCATCTAGTTTGATTTTATACCTTGGGTTTGTGAACAGTGCTGCAGTAAACATGAAGGTTCAGGTGTCTTTTAGACATGTTGATTTTATGCCCTTGGGTATATAATCCAGCTTTGATCTTACTGACACTACGGTAGTTCTAGTTTACAGTTTTTGATTCAATACATTAATTTTCCACAGAATTAGGCAAAATAACCTTGAAATTCAATGGGACTATAAAAGACTTCAAATAGCCAAAGCAATTTTGAGAGGAAAAGCTGGAGGCATCCCCTTACCAGACTGGAAAGTATAATACAAAGCTATAGTAACAAAAATAGCATGGTGATGGTATAAAAACAAAAGTATAGGCTAATAAAGCAGAATAGTGGTAACCTATGAATTTACAGCCACTTGATTTTTAACAAAGGAGACAAAGGTACACAATGGGGAAAGACCAATTCTTCAATAAATGGTCCTGGGATAACTAGTTATCTTTATGGAGAGCAATGAAACCTGTCACTAGTTACAAATCCAACTTAAAATGAATTAAAGCCTTAAATGTAAAACCTGAATCTATGAAATTACAAAAAGAAAATATAAGGGAAAAGCTTTAGGACACTGGCACTGGAAATGCATTATGGATCTGACTCCCAAATGGGTAGGCAACCAGAACAAACACTGAAAATTGAAACTACATGAAACTAAAAAGCCTCTGTAGAGCAGTGAAAATAATCAAGAGACCAAAGAGACAATTCTTAGAATTGTAGAAAATATTTGCAAACTGCTGTGATTATATCTAGAATATAAAGTAACTAAACTCAAGAATCAAAATATCAAAAAAAAACCCAATCAAAATAACTCCATTAAAAATCACATAGATATATGAACAGAAATTTCATAAAAAAGAAATACTACAAATATGCCAACAGATATATGAAATAAGCTCAATATCATTCATCATTAGTGAAATGTACATCTCTAGTAAGATATTTCCTTACCTCGGTGAAAATATCTAGTATCAAAACGATAAAGGAAAATGGTGGTGAGTATGGGGAGAACTAAGAACTCTTTTTCTTTTCCACTGCTATTTTTTATTTTGAGAAAGGCTTTCACTAAGGCACTTAGCTACCCGGGCTTCCTCAGCCTCCCAGAGCGAAGAAGGAACTCTTACATAGTGTTGGGGGGATATAAATTAGTGCAGCTGTTATGGAGAGTGTTTATTTTTAATTGACCCTCCCTACATGCCTTACCTACTAGGCTACATATTACTTAATAAATGGTTATTCTCTTCTAGGTAAAGTTTCTAGTTGGGGGTGTTGCTGAGCAGAGAACATATTCCTGTCATTGTGAAACTCAAGTTCGAGAAAGAGTGAGAAGACAACAAAAACAGCATAATAAAGAAAGAAGCTGTGGAGTATGTTATGAAGTGATCCATGCTACAGAAAAGATAAAGTATGATTCATAGTGATAAGATCTGTGTTGATGAATGGGGGTTGCATGTACCAATACTAACACAAAAAATAGGTTATCATCTTGGTTACTTTTCTCTCGTTGCTGAGACAAAATACCTGATGCCCAAAATTAATGAAGGAAAGGTTCATTTAGCTTACAGTTTATGGAGGTTTCAGTCCATACTCGGCTGGCTCCAAGTCAGAGTGGCACATGGCAGAGGGCAACAGTTCATGGAGGCGGAAGACAGCAAAGCAAAAGAGCAAAAGAGAAGGAATGAGGCAAGCACCCTGTTTCCATCTCTTACACTGTATGCAAACTATCCATCCAGGGCAGGCGTAGCACTGACACCCACAATCCCAGCTCTGGACTATGGATCAATCAGAAATCTAGAAGCACACTTCATGACTGTATGAGGACTTGGGGGGACATGCGGACACAAACCATAACAAATGTAAACCATAACACTTAAATATATTTTTTAAAGGAGAAAAAATAGATAAGACATGTATCTGGGGAAATAGTGTTGTATGTAGAGAGAATAAACGAGCAACACCAAAGTCCTCAAACAAGCTTAGTTCCTTTATATTCCAAACAAGATCTTGGAATGCGCCAAGAAGAGCAACGGGGCCTATATGCTCGGAGCAGAAGGAAAGCGGAAGGAGACAAAATGAAGATCATTGCAGGTTTTGATGAATGGAGCCACATCATCTCATCTGTGCTTTTGAAATGTTAGTCTGGTCCTCGTACTGATGGTGGACTGCCAGGGCCAAAGGAGATTCAGGGAGAGTAAGTAAAAGAGGTTGCACCAATCAAGCCAAGAGGGGTTGAGGAGTGAGCTACTTTCAACAAAATGTGCATGATCGATAGATGTATGTTAGATACAAAAATGAATTCTTTACAGATAGAAATATATTTGTAACAAATAAATTTCTTTCAAATGAAAACTCCAAGTTTAAGAAAACATCTATGGTATATTATCTATTGGCTTCATAAAAGTATAATCATGCATAGTAATTAAATAATGCATATATAAATTAGTCTACCACTAGGACAGATTAAGCACTATGTATATGTTGTTATAAATGGAAGATAAAGGAAGATAAGGTCTTTCATTTTAGGAGGTTTGCAGTCTTATTTTGAGGTTAAGATGGAATTGTTCTAATGTATGTTAAATAAATCCATATAAATTGAGAAAATAGAGATTCCCTAATTTAGAAATGTTCACCTGGGAAACATTTTTGAATCTGGTTTTCTATATGCTACTTAATTTTCTCACAATATTCTTCAAGCTTTTAGAGCATAGAGCATTGAATCTCACTCCTAAGGATCAAAGTCACAATAGAGACAGTTGCATATATTCAATAGTGAAAGACATGTTTGCATGACACATTACCAGTCAAAAAGTTAATTGCATATTTATGATTTCACGTGATACTCATAAAGTTGCTATGGACAAAATCAGACAGACATCATTTTCGTCTTCAATTTACAGAAGAGATACTGAGATTTAGAGAGAAAAGTAATTTTGCATAATTCACACTACTAAGAAAATAACATGGAATAGAACTGGAATCATATTTATGAGTTTCAGAACTTGATTTTCTGACAGTACTGGTTATACTGAACTTTCTGGGATACTGGTACAGTTGTGACAATGGCCTGTGAATCCCAATGTTTGAGGGTCATAGATGAGTATTAGAAACAACCTCTTGGGGGCTGGGGATATAGCTCAGTGGAATAAGCGCTTTCCTAGCAAGCGCAGGGTCCTGAGTTCGATCCCCAGTACCGCAAAAAAAAGAAAAAAAAAAAAAGAAATAGAAACAACCTCTTCCACAAAGTTTGCTCTTAGACACTGAGTCCTTATTTCCCAACACTATACACATACATCATGCAAACATAGACACGTATACACACACACACATGCAGTGGCTAAAAGTAGTCACACTGTTAAATACCACAATACTACATGGGATTCTATTTTGTGAAACTTTGTTAAGTTTCTCTCTAGCATTTGTGTCAATGAATATCCACTGACGTATTGTAGCTAAAGGCAGATAGATTTTGAGTTCTGCATTATTGATTGTTATTTGTCTATGTTAAAGTTTTTCTTTAAATATACCAATTCCCACTTGAAAACAAAAACTCAGTGAAAGTTCACTTAAATTTGTTGAGCAATATAAATTTGGCTGTCTTGATGATATCAGTATTTGCAATCTGATTACACCATGTGAAATTTATTCACTAAAATTCTATACTCCCCGTGAATGTAAATGGTGTGACCAAGCCTCTGTGGATCTGTCTGTATATCAAGTTGATTGGTTCTCTAAGTTATAATGTAAATTTATCTAGGTTTGGTTAAATGTCTCTCGCACTTGTGTTTGTCTATATTAATTTTAGGTGAAAAACCTTTCTTACAGTTGTATTCGCTTTGCAAATATGTTTGTTTTCTATCTAAAGGAAATAAAAAAGAAAATTTAAATTGTACTATAATGCAATAACCCCTGGGCTCACTTTTTCTTATTCCAAAAGACAAAAACCCTCAGATTATGTATGCATATGTAGCATTTTTCTACATTTTACATCCAATTGGGTTTAAAACATTGGTGTGTTACATGAAATTATATTACCATGACAGTTATGATTTGAAAATCTCTATTCATGTAACAATCCATGACACAGTCACTGCCAACATCTCACTAAATACCAACAGTGGAAAAGAAAAACAGGGCTTTACCACACTGAGCACTTCGGATGACCAATAAATTCTGTGTAGGTCCTCACCAAGCACAGTGCTTTGCATAGACAGGGTCTTTGCACACTCAGTTCCCTGTTTGAATTACTTCTCAATAATATTTTTCTAGTCAGTCTCTACTTTTCCCTCAAATTTCAGATCAAACAACACCCCCCACTAGCCACCCTATCCTCTGTGTACTTTATAAAAAGTCACTCAAATCTCCTATTGTACTCCTTCACTTAACATTCATTAGTATGATGACTTGGTTAATGACTGTCTGTACTATAAATTCAATTAAACTGAGAGCTGTTTCTTATTGTAATTATACTGCCATCACAAAAAGCAGTGCCTGGCATGAAAGAAGTTCTCAGTGAACTATTGACCGTGGATGACTGAATCGGCATGTAGTAAGCACTCAATTCCTGGAGGCTAAAATAGTGCTTTCCTTCTGGATCTTAATATTACACTAACTTAGGATTTCCTTGACTTTCGGTGGGCTTGTTTTTCTACGAGCGCTACATTCTTATGCACTCACCATACATGCAGATCTGCAACATATAGATTACTCTCTAAGATCTAGTAGAAATAATGAGACTATTTCTATTTAAAATGGGGTGGCACACATTTATAAAAAGGCTTAAAAGGAAACAGTAGGCAAAATTTGAAAACAACAAACGACTGAAAGGAGAGAGGTCATGCAGGAGCCCAGGTCTGATTTAGACCAGAGCCCGTCTCTAGGAGATGCTTCACATAAGGACGTCTGGAGCTGTCCCTGGTGTAAATGTGGATTTCCATAATGTTACTGCGCTGCTTCCGCGTTCCTCTCTGGCCTGAGAAATACCTTAATACTTCAAGCTTCCACTTCCAGTGATTCTTTTTATAAGTTTTCAGAGAATGGAATACCCAGAATATAGAAGAGCTTTTGATAAAAAGTTGCCGCCACTGGGCTTATTAATAGAGGTTCAATTCTCTCTGAGGCGAGCCATTGTAAGAGGACTTACAGATTCCTGTGACGTTGTTTGTCTTCATGCACTCAGTTGAAAATATCAGAACTAGGTAGTGAGGTTGGATAAGCTGGTTCTCAGCTCAGCAGAAGAGAACAGAGTCAAAATCAAAAAGCAAATATTAGACTGAGAGCGAGTCAGCACTGAAAAGGACAGGAAATAAGCGAAGTCTGCACCATGATCATGATTCAGCAAAAACGCAAGGGGAACTAACCAAGAAGAGAAGCAAGAGCAGGAAGGAGGAGGGTGTGTGTGTGTGTGTGTGTGTGTGTGTGTGTGTACACATAGCTAAAATATAGTAATACTGAACTAGGAAAAGTGAACATCACCATCAGAAGTACAAAAGAATAAGTCTAAAATCTTTTTGATGAACAATATTGAAAAAATATCACAGAAGTCTGTTATTATCTGCTGTACACAAAAAGGCAGTCCACAGAAAATAGGAGGAAAACATAGGGGAAAATCCTAGGAGAAACACACGCAAAAATACCCTGAGACTGCAGGGAGGAAAGGGTTGAGCAAAACCAAAAACTGTAGCAGCAAAATGCAAATCCAGGGCTGTCACTAGGCAAAAGCAAAGTTTCAGAGTCACAGCTTTCTTAGATGCTTTGAAAAGGGGCAAAGAAAAGCCATGACAATAGAATCAATATTGAGGAAAAAGTTTCTTGATCTGTTTTGAAAAATAACTCTGTGGTTAAGAATAACAATGACATTGGGCAGATGAAATGATAAAACACAATATTAAAGAAAATAGTCATCACCTTAAAAAGATCTGACCATTCAAATAGAAAAGTTTATCTTCCTCTAGGCAGCAATCAATGGAAAGAGAGCCACAAATTAGCTTTCTCTGACACATATTTGGATTAAAATGGTAGAAGATAAAATCTATTAGCTTCATGGTAAAGAAAATTAGTTTCTTCACAGGAGAAAATTTAACTTGATATTAGATATTTCTTCTTTAGAACTACTGGGCTATAATGGAACTTCTATGGGTCCTAATTATTTTATCCAGCTAAATTTTCTCTCATGGAATTGCAACAGGCATTCTGAGGTAGGCACCAATGTAGAAGATACGCTAGTTCTTTGAACACTGCTTGGCATTGTACTCAAATTGAGTCAATCTTAAAGTGAAAGAGTGGGAATTGTTCTAGGCTGAATATCCGTGTCTCACTCACCCTTAAACTTGAATTCAGCTTACGGTATTAGGTCGTGGGGACAGAGCCTTCATAATGGCTGGTTGACACTGTTATCAAAAAGGCCTACAGTGGATCTCTCACCCCTTCCATCCCGTGAAAACCCAGGAAGGGTCACCTAAAAAGACAGAAGTGGGCTTCAGTAGGTACTGAACACTGCTTCTGCTTTGTTCTTGGATATGGCCTATTTCTCACAGTGAGAAATAAACTTCTGTTGCTTATAAACCACTCAGTCTGTGGTATTTTGGGGAGAGAAGACTTGATTAATTAAGGTATGATGTTGGCATAGGAGGTCTTCAGTTTCCTGCCACTGGAAAAGAATTCAGAAAATGACATTTACAATGCTAAATGCAGCATTTGAAAAAAAAGTTGGTTAATAATATTTTGATAAATCTCCTGACTGAGGTATTTCTTTTTAACACCATACATATAAACCACAAAATTCACAAAATAGCATAAAAATGAGGAATGAGAAAACAAAGATGAAGCTAAAGTAGGCAAAAATCTGATTATTTATGGCCCCATATAATACAGAGAAAAAGACAAAAAATTAAAAATATAAGACTCACTTGAAACTTTCACAGGTACATGGTCACTATTAGAGACCATACTCATAAGTGAAATAAATCAGATGTGCATGTGCAAACAGCATATTGTATCACTAGCGTAAGAACCTGAAAGTGTGAATATAAATTAGGAGCTATGAAAGGAAACTGCTCAAATGTGAGGAGTTAATGGGATGAGGGGAAAGAGAAAAGGAAGAAAGGGATAATTATGTGTGTATGTATGTACATGCAGGATGGCTAACATGGTTGTACTACTGACTTCTGTCACTTTATTGTAAGGAACAGTTAATGATTAGCTGTTTGATCAATCTTGCATGTTTATATTTGTTTTCCTGAGTATGCACTTTGACGTTATCAATATGTCATACAACAACCATTGTTAATTCCCTGTCACCTTGTCTGTAATTCAGTTTTGACTGTACTATTCTTGTGCTACTTTGTAAGCGGCTGTCTGTTTGTTAATATGTTTTTGTTTTTTACTTTTAAAATTAAAAAAAAATATAAGACTCAAAAGGCAAAGA
Organism: Dinomys branickii; assembly: GCA_004027595.1. Classification (NCBI taxonomy): domain Eukaryota; kingdom Metazoa; phylum Chordata; class Mammalia; order Rodentia; family Dinomyidae; genus Dinomys; species Dinomys branickii. The sequence continues at coordinate 42,187 of PVLD010010404.1, read as the reverse complement.
TGAATGAGATGAAAATAAAGATGAAAATTGCCTCAATATATTTACATTTTTAACTTGTAAATTAAAGCTCTGAGTTAAAATAACATACTTTAATTCCATAATAAAAAGATTAAACTTTACTGAGCCTTAAAAATATGTAAAAAGTATGAGGTAAGAACACAGCAGAAGCACATGTGAAAGTTTAGGAAATCAATAATGAGAAAACACCATTCAGCAGAAAACACAGGAGAGGGAAATGAGTTGGGGCTGCATGGCTTGGGTGTTAGGTGACATTTTGCCTTAATAGGAGACGTGCTTTAGCACTCCTGGTTGGCATTTTTAATGTAGGTGGTGAATGCGATTTTTAGCGGTGTGGCATAAAATGAAACGCAGAAGAGCTCTGTTTTTTGGCCTTTTAAGAAGTGTGTGTTAGGCAGCTGACAGCGAATCACATACAAGGAGCTTAAGGGAGGAAAGGTGTGAGGTTCCTGAGATCTTCTGTCTAGTGTGAAGAGGCCTAGAAATGGGACTCCACTGTCCCCTCTCTACAGGCACTTTACATTTCTTGCTGTGACTACAGCAACCACATACAGTACAGACAGTCTCATACTCTGTTTATATTGGTGTAAATAGAAAAGCGTAGACAGCTCTTTGGTTTTCTCTGAAGGCATTTGTTAGAATGTATCTTTATGCTGCTGTGCTTGGTACATAAGGGATAGCTGCACATAACAGACTAGGCATGATCTTTGGGGTCTTTTCTCAATTTCCCATTTGTATCTTGGTATCAGTCCCATTTCCAAGGCTGGGTAGAGACAGAGGTTCTTCAAATGACTTGAATTTGGCCTCTCCTACTTGAAATATAATCTGGAGCTTGTTTCGGGGTCCGCTTTTGCATCACCAAGCTGTCCTTGTTCTCCTGTGTGTATTCATTGACCATGAGTGAACTTAGGTGTTCTCTGTCCTGAAGATGTGCTAAACTTTGCCTGTAACCTTATCCTCCAACCACTCGTTTCTGCATAGCTTCTCTGGTTCCTAACTATATACCCATCAGTGGCTTCATTTACTGATTTGGTCATTAGAGGTTCTTGCCAGAGAGTAGATTGAGTCAGAAGATCAGATCGTCATATGTACAGTGTACAGCTGCCAGTAGTTGAACCCTATGAATTAACACTGTATTTAACATTTCAAAACTTCTTAATTTTAACTTCATATTCTGAGAAGTAGATTGTGAAGTGTGAGAGAAATACCTAAACTCTCCCAGTTACTCAAGCTACTTGCTAATTAGGCCTGGAGTTTAAGTTATGTATATTATCTTCCCTTTACCAAAAATGGTTGTTTGGGAGATACCAGTTCAACCATTTTAGCTTGGAAAAAGATGCCAAGTGGCATCTGTGCATAGTGTTTAACCTAAAGACTTCATTAATCCATTTTCATATTCCATTTTTTCCCTTTATATTTACTGAAGGAAAAAAAGTGAGCATTAGTCCAAAGCAATTACTATGAAGCCTACTTTTACAAAACAAGCTTCTTGAAATGGGTTTTAAAAGATATCAGAATAATCTACTTCACACATTGATTGTGTAGATGCAGACACATTATTGAAAGTGTCTGCAAAGTTCCACTTATGTAAAAGTAAAACCATAAGAAAGGATACATAATAATTTTAAGAACATGATAGTGGAGTAAGGGAAAGCTAGAATTTAGTACTTTCATGCTGAAATGTAACTTCTTCAATTTAACCTTAGAGTGGTGAGGTGGGAGTGGGAAGAAGTGTAACAGGATACTGGTGAATCACTTATGTAATATTTCTAAAAATACTCTAGCCCTTGTGTATTGTTCTAAAAACTAAAATTTTTATGATATTGACTGCTAGACATGTTATTCTTTGGTAGAAAATTCCCATAGTCTATATTCAAGAAGTGCCTGAAATCAATTTGTGTTGATTTTTAAGTCCATCTAATAAAGTATAAATGTTTTTTTAAAAACTAAATATCATTTAAGGCAACAAAATTAAAAGTAACAAAATACTCAATTTATATTGATGCATTTGAACCAAAAAAGAGAAATAATCACATTCTTTTGTTCTTCAGTAATCAAACATAAAAAATATACAGTAAAAGATCATAGTATTGATACATATTAATAGCAATTGCAGGAGAGTTTAACATTTTTATTTAAAATGGATAAAAATAAATAAGGATATAAACTTTGAATATGTAATTAATAAAGTTGAATAAGTAGATTAATATCAAAATCCTCAACAACCATCAGAGTTGGAACTTCTTCATGTATAACATTTACAAACTTATTGTATTGTCAGTGTATTTATGTAGCTAGAAAAAAATTTTAAAAGAAGAATTTGAAGTGATTTTAGCCAGATATGCAAGAATCAGTCCATTCATTACCTTTAAGATCAGACTATGGGGTTTGAATTTAGCTCTGAGCATAATGGATGATATGATAGAATTTTAAACGGAGATTTGAAATTATCTTTTTCTCTAGTAATTACATCGTCATGGATAGGACAGGAAATAGTACAAAGGAGAGTGGGAGATGCCCGAATTTAAGTGTTGGTAGTGGGATTGTTGAGAAGTGGTCTGATATTAAAATAATTGAATGTCAGGACAGTAGAGCTGGATGTGGAATATAAAAGAGAGAGAACTCCAACAGTCTTGGCTGTCACAGCTCACTGAACGGCATTTGATGAGATTCTGAATTTGCGTAGTGAAGCAGGTGTACTGAGAAGAAGGGAAACATGAGGAGTGAAAAGCTCAGTGTTGGATGTTGTAAGTTGAAGGTGCTTCTTAGCTCTCCAAGGAGCAATGTTCTGTAGACATCTACATATGCAAATAGAGTCAGGATAAAGATTTGAGGTAGGGAACTGATTTTACAAAATTATGTAGGTGGCATGTAAAGCTATAAGAACGGATGAGCACAGCAGGAAATTCAGTCTAGCAATTCAGGAAGAAATCTGAGTCTATCATGAGGAGAGTGTACATAAACAAACAGGTCCCCAAACATTCCAACGTGAAGTTTGAGAAGATGAGCTCTCTAGCAAACAAGGTTTAAAAGGAGCCTTTTATAGAGACAGAGCCTAATTTAGAACACCTGTTGTCATTCATGCTAAGAGAAGCATTTTAGGAGGAAGTATTTATGTTGTTGAGATTAACGTAAGAAGATTAAGAAATGTTGGGACAGGTGCACAAAAATGGAGAGGAAATGGTGACCCTAACTGTAGACACCTTTTGTTTCATGGTTTTTACTAAAGCACATTGGTTATACAAAGGAATGGGCTTCATTCTGGCAGATTTGTAAATGAACATAATATATTTTGATCATTTTTGAGGGTACTGGGGAATGATATGGAAGATGAATTGGCTATGGAAAAATGGACACTATTTTTTAAATTGAGGGGAATTACAGCAGTTTGTAAGTTTATATGATCCTGAGAGAAGAAGGAAACCCTGAAGATACAGAACAAGAAGAGCTTTTGCAAGAGAGAATTTTCAGGTATCAAATGGTGGCTGGTGAACACACAGATCTTCAGGGCTGTCTGTTTCCTGATGCCTTTCTCTGACAATATCTCATTTGTGTCATCCCTGTCCCAGGAGCAGAGGGCGAATAGGTAAGGAGGCGATCCTAGAGTCAAGCTACCACAGCAAGAGCCGTTCCTTCCCTCAGGATATCAGATCCACTCCCAAGACAGCGTTTGCGGTGCCTGCATGGAAGGGGTGCGACAGTCTAAAGGCAGTCCTTCTCTTTCTAATCTCCAGCCCCTCTATACTGGACTCCATGGGGTATTTCTCCAACAGGTTAAGTCTGTACATTTGTCTTTTTTTGATCCCTCTATTTTGGAGTACCTGTTCTTCCCAATGCATCTCCTGCAGACTTCCTTCATGTGCCTGTCTGCCTCCAACTGAGCATGATGGATTTTTCTGTTTTGACTGTCAGGTTCATAAAGGTTTGCCCCATCACATCTCTGCAGAGACTCATATGGGAAGGATTCCAGAACACCCACTCCTCCAGGGCGAAGTTCGTAGACACATACTTAAGGGTTACCAATTCCAAAGTCAGCTGAAAATTCTGACCTGTAGTGTTTCCTTCTATCACTTCTGATACCAAATATCTGTATTGCATCCAGGGTATCTTTGTGTCCTGCCCATGGGCTCCTGTGGTCAATGGGTAGAGCTGAGTGAGGGAAGCTGGCCACTCTTCTCAGCCAGAATGGTCTCCCTTGGGGGAACTTTATGATAAAAGCCATCATTCACAATGAAGGTATGATTATTGATATCTGTACAACAAGTAATAGTTTCCCTTAAAAAATTACTGGAGTTGCAAAGATAAATAGGTAAAAGCATGCTAATAATTAAATGATTTCATATACTGCTTTCTGCACAGGATGCCCAAATGATTTTATAAATTTGGAATTAGATCATATCAGTATATAAACTGAGAATATGATTATATGATTATATGACTATGATTATATTTGCTGCTTGTTATGATAAACAGATTTTTTTATGGCTGTGATATTTGCATCGTGTATGTTTGTGTGACTTTTAATAGTTCTGACTTGTTTAGCTTTTGCGATAACGCATGAAATATCAATCAATCATGAGAATAAGGTAAATGATTTATGCGATGACTCTTGTCCCAAATAATTAAGTTAAATGTAATCTGAGACTTATTAATTAATCCTAGTTGTCAGATAATATAAAGATCTTCTCATTGCAAAAGTCTAGGTAAACACTTCACGTGACTTTAAAAAATAGCCTGTTTACATTCTCAGCGTATTTCAAGATATTGACGCTCACACATATTTAATAGCTCCTCAGCCTTCTCCATCTGTACAACCTTGGATCCTGTTGTGCACTGACCCAAAGTGACATTTCAAAGTCTTTTGCCCCATTAGTACTCTTCTCTCTATCATGTTTAATGCTTATAAGACTCACTGTCAGACATTCTGACATTTATCTATCACCAGGCAGTTGGAGGAATGCAAAATCAGACAGCTTAAATTAGGTACACGCTGAACAAAGGCTCATCCATTTGGGGGACGGGAGGCAGACAAACATTCACTCTGGGTTTGCTCTCCTCCCCACCATCAAATCCTATATTATATTTTCCAATATAAAATATCAAATATTTGTGAAACTTCTAGTTCCCTAGAAGAATTAATAGTGATTCTGGATGACAATTTTAAGATAATGGTGCCCTGATAGAAACTACTAAAACATAAAATTTGGGCAAGAGAACTTTTCTTTCATCCTCCCAGAGATGTCTCATGGGTGTTTCCAGAATAGGCTTCCTGGTATATGAAAAGGTTATAGTAGAAACAAAACTGGGGTCGTATAGTGGCATCTTCCACGTCAATGTTGTCATTTTCTCCACACTGTCACACTCCCGACCTTCCCTTCAACAATAAAAGAGCACCAGTCAACTCTTTACCCCTAATCAATTTGTATGGGTTGGTGTTACTTAGTCCCCCTTGCTTTTCTTTTCCCACCTTTGGCCAGTATTTTTTCTTTCTTTCTACTCTTTCTGAGCCCTTGCAGGCAGGGTTCTCTAATCTGAACAGTTCTCTCTAGCTTTTTCTCTGCCTTGTCCCACACACTGGTCTCTGAGCGTGTGGAATGCACCCATCTTCCAGTCCACGTCTCTCCATTTCCTTTCCTTGTGTGTCTTTGCCCGCTGCTATTTTTCAGATTATGAACTTTGACAGTCTCTCGAAGGTAACCCCAGCAACTGCAGCTGATAATGCGTTTCTTTCCTCTTGCCAGAAGAACATGCTAATTTTCTCCATTTATAGATACTGGGTTTTGTTTCTCATTGTTTTATGTCTGTACATTGCCTGTCCCCAAATATAGAGGTAGGGAAATTTTCTATTTATTCCTAAAAGTTGGATTAAGAATGTGTGTAGTAGCTATTTGTTAATGTCAAGATACCCAGTTTCCGGGACACAATGCCATGAATAAAACATACCTATGGTTGTATTATAGTTTAAATCTAAGATAGCTCCAAAGTCTCATGCGTTTGGGAGGTGACTGAGGCTGCTAGCAGGTGCAGCCTTGTTGGAAGCGGGTCTCTAGGGGAGTGACCTCAAAGGATATATTCTTGTCCCTGCTGCATCTTCTCTCTGCTTGTTGGCAGCAATGTGTTGGGCACCTTGCCTCTACCATGACCTCCCACCATACCTTTCTGTCTTGGAAGCTGACGGAGTGAAGCCACTGGAAGCTGGAACTCAAATAAGCCTCACCTTCTTTAAGTTGCAAGTGTTAGGTATTTTGTCCCATTGATGGGGAAGTGACTGACACAAGTACTAAATACTATGGCATATTGTGATAGAATGCAGAGCATTTTTTTGATCCATGACTTGAAGCGACTCTAGAACTAGTATTAAAAGCAAACTGTAACAACCGTCTCTGAAGTACTTCTGATGTTTAAAAATGATACTTTTCCTAGGAAAATTATTAACGGGACAATCTCCACAAAATTAGAATACATTTTTGTTTGCTTTCCTCCTGATGGATACGTTACTTTCTTGGGTACCCGCCCTCTGAATAGCACAGGAGGGAAGAACAGGTTCAGAAAGTAAGCATTTGCCCAATTGCACCTTAGATGTAATAGTCAGGGGAGGGTTCTTGGTATGGAGACACACACATTCTTGTTTTCCTTTCAAGACAAAAGATGTTAATGTAGAGTTGTTTTTTCTGAACTAAAACCTCAGCATTCAGGTTTCATTGCAGTGTGACCCTTTGTGATAAGTAAGTGGATTGAGGTTGTAGTTTGGCACTCGGTCTCTGAAAGCTTTGCCATCCCGGGTAGAGGACAGTATTTCAGTTTCTGATGAGCCATTTGGGAATGCTAAATTTAAATCTTTGGTCAGCTATTCAGCCTTTCAATTAGACCAAGCGTCTGTGGGTGATGGGAAGTATGATAAGACCAGTGGATCTGGCTAGTTGTCAGAGGTGCCTCCCTTTTCCTGGTAAAATAAATTATAGCATTTGAAAAATATCAGTGTGAATGAGCTTGAAGTCTATCAACAGTCATGCTAATGAATGTGTCAGAGAAGGAGTCTATCCAGTGTGTGTGCATTCTGGGACACAAACACTGGCCTTATTCCACAAACAAGTATCCCAGTCACATTTCCTACCACAATCAATAGCAATAGGGATCAGATGAAGGCACGTGCACAGCATCTATAGAAGCCACAGGGGGTGGTTTCTATGGACATTGAATAATCTGCAGTTAAATGCCTGGGAAGGAAACCTAACTGACTTGTATGTTTGATATTACTTAGACTTTCTCTTTAGAGATGACTTTTGGGAAGGTTTTGTCTAATATGAATATCCTCAAACATTGATCCCATTTAATAGTATCACCCAATAATTTCACCCTAATCGAGTCTCACTATTTTCTTCCTTCTATATCTGCCAAATTTTTAGCATTATTATCATCTCATTACCATGCTTCCTTTATTTATATATTCTTTGGCAAAGTGTCCAAATTTAACTTAGTAACTCTTAGTATTATGACATTCACTTTTTCCTTCCATGTCTGATTCATCTAAGTCTACTTTTCGCATAAATACCACCTAATTCCTTATAGGTCTCACTATCACAACCATGGTTCAAGCAGCAAATGTGATTCCTAAAAATCAAATCATTCTCGGTACACTAGCCCTACAAACAGGTACAGTTATTAAATCAGCCAGGTAGTACCTAGCACATGCACATATATAGCAACATATGCTGCAACTGATGCGATTTCTCTTAGGACTGTGTTATAGAAATAACTGGCTGAGAGCTTGCTTCTCAGGTCACTGTGCTGTATTCATGACACCTGGCCTGTGGTGGCCGCATGCAGAGAAGCAGCAGGAGCATTATTTGACTGTTCTTCCTACTGCCGGAGCTACTGTGGTGAAGGGTGCTTTGTTTCCTTTTGATTGAAACAAATAGAGCAGAAACAGCTCATTTCTACCCTAAGGTGAGATTCTTTCTCTGCTGCCTGGCTTAGATATTAGATTTTATGATTTTAGAATACTACCTTTTGATGGTGATAGCAATTTTCCCATTGTGTGCATGGAGTTTAAAACATTATTATGCAAACCCAATAAACATACGCAAATATTAATTATGATGCACTAATGTCATTAATACATTTTCAGAGCTCTATGCTGGATATTTGGGCAAAACTAATAACCTATTCAAGGTGGCGAGGAAAAGCATAAATGAATCAATTGCGTGATGTAAAACAGGTGCCATCCAAAAGAGATACAGAAGACCTGCTGCTTGAATGACAGTTGTGACAGTAAGAACTGTAAGAAATTAGTTGGTGGTTGTGTGCAAAGTAGACTTGGTTGAGTCAAATATGGAAGGAAAAAGTGAATATCATGATAGTAATAGATACTAAGTTAACTTTGGACACTTTGCCAAAGAAGATATAAACAAAATAAGCATACAAAATGATTTAATGAGGTGATAATAAATAAGATGCCAAATAAGCTTAGGAAACAATGTTTAGCATCTTTAGCCATTTGAGAAATGGAAATTAAAATCATGGTGAAATGCTGATACATAGCTATGAAATCGAACATGAAATAAAGAATGACAAAATAATCTATTGGAAAAGATAGAGAGCCAGTGAAATGCACATGTTACTCGTGGGAACGTAAAACTTATATAGCTACTGTTGAAACAGTTTGTAGATTGGCAGTTTCTTATAAAGTTATGCATATAATTACAGTGCAACCCAGCAATCCTACTCCAGAGTATTTTTGTAAGTGAAATGTTGACCTACATTCAGATGTAAACCTGGTATGAATGTTTCTATGAGATTTATTTAAGTTTCTCCAAACTGAATCAATCTAAAATCCCTCGGCAGAGGAAGTGGTTAAAGAAGTCATGATACATCCACCCAGTGGACGTATCACTCAGCAGTACAAAGGAAAGAACTACCAATGCACGCAGCTATGCAGATGGATCTCAACTGTGTTGTAAAAGCAAGGGAAGTCAGACTACAACAGTCGCATACTACATTATTCCACTTACAGGCTCCAATTCTCACTTCGCTGGGAAAACAGCAGGGAATTTTTTCATATTTTGACTGTAGTGGTGGTTACACGATTATGCATTTGTTGAAACTCATAAGATAACACAGAAAAGAGAAGAATTTTACTCCATATGGAATAAAAATGAAAATGAAAATAAGAAATCTGAGGCTTAGAGTGTAAGTCTCATCTAAGATCATTCAGTACTTTACTATTGCAGCTGAGATCTGTGCTCTAACTTGTGCTGATTCTTTTTTGGAAGCATTCACTAATCCTTCCCCTAAGAAGTCAAAACCATCAACTAATTAGACTGTCTTACTTATAATTTTTAAGGGATAATTTGATAAAAGACAAAGCAATTAAAATGGCTTTTAACCAGTGTGCCTACGAAAATTCAATGAACCCTTATGAAGTGTACATTCAAATTAATAGAGAGCATTAAAATGTTTAAAAAGACTAAAAATTCAAGGGGATTTTTTCTGGGTCCTACATACTAGGACTGGTTTCAGATACATAGAGTATGAGGGACTAGCAATATGTCTTTGTGCCCAGAGAGCAAGTGACAGTATAGAAGTTTGAGGTCAATAATACAATTGCAGGTGCTAACTTTGGAGTTTTATTTATTGAGGCAAAAGAGCAGATGAAATTACTAACATAAAACATACAGAAGAAGGTTTCTTTAATAACAGTACAGCTAACATAATTGAACTACTGACTTCTATCACTCTACTGAAAGGAACAAAATAATTAATTATTTGACAATCTGGCGTCTCTATTTATTCTGAGAAACCACACTGAAGATATCAGTATGTAATACAATAGCCATTGTTATTTTCCTACCACTTTGTCTGTAACTCTGTATTGCTTGTATTATTCTTATGCTATTTTGTAAATGGATATCTGTCTGTTAATATGTTTTCCCTCCTTTTTCAATAAATTAAAAAAAAAAACCCGAACATTAACAGTACAGGTTCTTAACCTAGGATCCACTGAATGTTACTGATTTAACAAATGTTTTCAGGTGTTCTTTAACTCCTTAAAAATGGCAAAATTGTGTGTGTATTTGAGTAGATGCATTTTCCTGGATTTCTACTCAGAAAGCTTTGATACAGGAATACAGTGATGAACTTACAGCTGGTAAAATGTAGATATTTAAGGTATATTTAGGAAAAGGATTTAGAGAGGGAGGCAGAAACAAAGGAGAGGCAGGATGGGAGAATCAGGGAGGACACACACCTTGTGAGCACGGCAAAAGAGATAGCGAAGGAAAGAAAATATGCAGTAGCCAGGACTTAGCGAAAGAAAAGTAAAATCTGAGGAGAAAAAGGAGTCAAGAATTTCAGCTCATAGTTAGAACACCCTGGAAAGTTGAAGAGTAAATATTTTCAGACTTTGCCACTGTTCATTCAGGTTTTGGATTGGTAGCAGTACAGAGGCAGTAGAGTTATTTAAAGTAAGAACAGCTTTCTAGTCTGATAGAAGGCCAGATATTGATTCTTTCTGTTATGTTTTGTTCCACTGAGGTTCTGTTTAGAAAATCTTTCCTACACAGATGCCTTCAAGGCTGTTACCTACATTGTCTTCCTGTACATGTTTCTGTTTTAATGTTTAAATCTTTGACCCATTTTGATTTTAATTTAGTATATGGTGAGAGACATTGATACAGAGATTTCTCAAATAACTAAAATTAGAAATTCCATATGACCAAGCTATCCTGCTGCTAGGCATCATCCCCAAACAGAAGAAGACATCATACTGCAGTGATACATACATACTAATGTTCATAGCACTAGCTTGCAATAGCTAAATCCCAGAAGCAGCTGTATACTTATCAACAGATGATTGGATAAAGGAAGTATGTCTATATATAATGGAATAGGACTTGGCTATAAAGAACGACAAAGTTGTAGGAAAATATAATGTTGAGTGCAGTACATCAGACACACAGACTAAAAAACTCTTGTTTGAGTGAATCAAAGTACAAACAAAGAGAATAATACAGAATGGGTATAAGGGGACAAGGGGAGGGATCTCCCGGAAAAGGTAAGGGAGCCAAGGGCACAGGAGTAAAGAGAAATGGAAGAGGAAATTAGCAGAATAAAGATGCACCATGTACAGGAACCTAGCGACATCAGTAAATGTAAACACGATATGTCATAACATGAGCTTAGATGGATAACATCAACAAGAATGAATATTAGCATGAGGGATTAGACAGGAGGGAGGGAGGATGGGAGGAAGGAAGGGGGTTAAAAAAAAGCTGTAGTATGTGTTTGTGTCCACGCTTCAAGATAATTATAAACTGTATGAGCTGTAAACGTGTACTAATAAAATAAATTAGTTTGCAAAGCTATATTGTGTGCAGTTAAAAGATAAGAAGTAATAAAGGGAGACTGAGCAGCCTGCGAGATACTTAGCAGTTAAGTCCAACAAGCAGGCCATATCTTGACGGATGCTCACAGTAAGGGAGCACATGACGTAACTGTGCCTAAGTATAAAAGGAAATGGAAGAGATAAAGGTACGTGTCATGACCTCAGAAAAGAGATGAAATAATAAAGGTCGGGGTGATATTCTGTGGAAGACAAGAAACATTTCTTTATAGAAAGCAGTGAGGAAGGAGATACAGTGGAGACCCGGGGATGTGTGAAGGTGACCAGCAAGGACATTCAGAGATTTTATTTGGATGGTTTTGATTCCTTTAGTAACTGTAAGACACTGTTATCTGCCCAGTGGCAAGAATGAGCGTGGTTTTATAGCTAAAGGAGAGTAGGTATTACTAGAACAGTTGTCCTGGAAAATAAAATAAGGCTTTAAATTAAAAGTGGTGAGGAAGAAGTGGTTTTGTAAATTGCATGTTATGGTATCATTTAACATGTATACAACATTTATAATGCATACCATACACTAGAGAAAATTGTTTTGTTCTATATTTTCAACACTAACAGTGCCTGGTATACCCCAGGGATTCAGTAAAATAATTGCAAATTCAGTGCTACCTTGGTTCACGAACTTAATTTGTTCCATGATTGTAAAGATGGCCAAGTGCATGTTCCTCCTAGAAATAGAGTCCTAGTCATGTTTGTCACCTGATGTGAAGTTTGCAAACAAAAATACAATTTTTCCAAATGTTTCTGTTTGCAAACCATATTGCTCCAAACAAAAGCATTCATGGCCTGAGGTACCACTATATAAAAATATATGGCAGAATGCCTCTCCCAAATAACCCAGAAAGGAAGTCAGACTGAAGTACACAAAAGGCCAGCTCAAATGACCGGGCTTTCAGGAAGACTCCACCCCTGATTTAAGGCTTTGCTTCCACCATCTTGTAACCCTAATGATTTAAAAAAAAAATTACCATTATGTTTACAGTTACCAATTAGGTACACATAATGATAACATTCATCTTAGGGAATTTGTACCTGTACATGATTTATCTTGATTCTTTTTTCCCCCTAATGCTTTCTTATGAGGCACTGGGTCCTTACTATTTATAACCTATCCTGAATGCAGTTTTGGATACCAAGTTGTAAAGACTGGCAAAATGGAAAGACAAGGCATGAAACACTGGGGAGGGAAGAAGAGAATTATCAAATGGGGAGGTAAAAAGGATAAAGGTATATGTGTACCAATTCCACATGATAGAGATGTTTAGTATGTATTGCAAATATATCTAGTAAAAAGGGAAGAAAGAAAACAAGGCACATAATTAAATTCAAACTTCTCAGTACTGGATGAGATATACTATATTGTTTATTTTTTTGTTTCTCTGAAATTCAAATTTAACTTGGTGACCTGTATCTTTTCTGTCCTGTATCATAGGCATTCAGCATAATTTTAAATTCAAGAATAAATCAGTGAGTCAATGAGACATTTTATGACTATCTCTCAAACAACCTAAGAGTGGAAACTATCCCTTGGGAATTGAGTACAGCACTGAAATGACTGACTGTGGCTTCTAAGGAGCTGAATCAATGCTAGATAGCATGGAAGACTTGAAAATGAAGCGGTTGAACTAAGAAGGAGGGAACAGTAATAAATACTAAAAGTAGGGGAGGGAAGGTTTGGCTGGTGAAGGTGAGCAGCAAATCTTATAGAGATTGTTGTATTCGGAGTAAGTTCTAATGTATAGCTATGGCAGGGAAGTGTTCCAACTGAGTGCAGAGAGAAAGCACCACATTTCAGAGCTTAAGAACACTCAAAGCCAGGATGCTAAGAGGGTCATCAGTGTGGAAATGCGAGTCATGGGGACTCACACATTTCAGGAGCTTCTACAGACAGAGTAAATGAATCAGTTGCTGAAGTGAGAATGATAATTTAGAAAATGTCTTTGAAGTGAGAAGAGGTTATGAGGAGGGGAGAAATAATGGAGTTTTCCATGGTGATCCAATTCATCTAATGTATTTCAGCTACTGTCACTAAAAACAGCATTTCCATCAGTGCCTTATAATTTGAGCTTACCGATCCATCTGATTAAATACGAAGTCACATAGAAACCCAGTCAGAAGTTATTTGTTTTATACATAATGGGTTCAGATATGTGACACATATAATTATTTTCCATGTGGTAAAATATTTTTAAAGAACATAGATGATATGATTTTGCAATAACTAGTTTTTTGAGTTAGAGCCTGTTTTACTTTTACCACTACTTATTGAAGTTTTTTTTTTTATAAAACAGAGTTCATAAAATTATTAAAGCGCTTAGCAACTGGTGTACCATCACCAAAAATTTTGGCCTGTCTGAAGGAAGTTATGTGAAGCACTATTACCAGCATTTATAAGATCCCCGAGAGCCTCAATCTCTAGACACCAATCTAAAGTTAAAGTGTAGCAATCCTTCGTAATTTGTTCATTTCAAAATCTAAAACAATAATTTACATTAAAACAAGTTAATATACATAATCCCTTATTCTCTTTTGTCATTACATGGGCGATGCCAAAGTAAGACAACCTCTCTTCTAAACTATGTTTTGTGTGATTTACATTGAAAGGGAGATAGACTCGCTGTCTTTTTTTTGTTTATGCTCATTGTTTAATGTTTTAAAACTAGAGGAGCTAAAAGTACTACTTATCAACGGAAGGAATGAGGTACTGACACGTGATATGTGGTGAACCGCCAACATGTTATATAAAGATGCTAGAGATCTCATATTGTGTGATTTCATTCATTTGACACATTTAGAACAGAAAAATCTGCAGGTGACAGGAAGGAAACTACTATTTGGGATTAGGTACAGGAAAGGGAAATGATTTTCTTTGCTCACAACGCATCATTTAAAGGGTTATACATGTTCTAACTTAGATTGTGATGAGGGTTGCATAGTGCATGCATTCAATGTAAGTAATTGTTCATTAACAAATATCAGATTTAAAGTATATAATTATATAACAATAAACTAAAATCCCAAACATATAGAGTCTATATGGTATATTTTGTGCACAGCATTAAACTCAGTAAATGAAATACAGCAGAAATGGTATAATAGAATTAAGTATTGACTGGCTAGGGTTGTATTTCTTTAGAAAATAAAAAGTACCAGTTTAGAACTTCTTTTTTCAATTTATCTATTAGCTCAACCAGCATTCTCCATCAAGACATAAGCACACAAGTGTATGTATACACCTTATATTGACTTAATGTGGATAACTTTCTTCCTCTCAGCAGTTTGCATATGGGTTATATTTTCCCCTGGGAGTAGCATTGGATGAATTACCCTTTAATTGGGTAGAAATTCATTACATATTCTGCCTTAGCTCTCACAGGGGTGACTTTGCTGTTTATATAAGCTTTTCACCAAAGTGAAAAATGACCAAAGTACCTAAGCATGAAGATGAGCCAGTAATGAATGAGCTTGCTAAACTGGCCCGTTGCTTAAAGAGAGCTGTAATTTTCTGAGAGCCATTACCATTTTTAAATAATTGCAACAAAAAGATAAATGTTGAGTAGAGAATGCAGTGATGCCAGTGGACTCTGTGGGCTTTTGGGTTGCTACTAGGTAACATTAATCACCGGATTGTGTTATCACAGAGGACTGATATACATTCCAAATTTTATGAATGGCAATTCGATCATACTTTCCCCAAACATAGTTGAAAGAGAGCAGAGTGAGACTGTGAGTCCGTATAACTGCTTGAAGTTGAAGGACAGATGTCGTTGGATTCATCTCATATGTTTTCCCCATCACACTGTGACACATTGTACTGGCTTGTAGGATGTAATATTCTGTATATTAGGATCCTTCATTTGAATTCATCCACACAATATGAACATCTTCTTACAGAGGCTGTTAGAAAAATGTGTACCCTACATTACTTGGCAAATCTAGCCTGTGTCAAATAAGGTAGAGAAATGGCTACTTCTTATCTTGGTGAGGATTGGAATAAGGATAGATAT
Source organism: Dinomys branickii (assembly GCA_004027595.1). Lineage (NCBI taxonomy): Eukaryota > Metazoa > Chordata > Mammalia > Rodentia > Dinomyidae > Dinomys > Dinomys branickii. The sequence continues at coordinate 26,764 of PVLD010010404.1, read as the reverse complement.
TTTATTGGGCAGTGAGAAATTCCTGGGTAACAGTCTTTAAAACTGGTCTCACCAATGCTGCTGGGATTTCTCACCAATGCTGCTGTAGACCTTGGTACTAAACCAAGCTCTAGCTGGACACAGTGGTATACATCTGTAATCCTAATTACTCAAGGAGGCTGGGGTAGGAGGACTGGAAGTTCGAGGCCAACCTGGGAAACTTAGAGAGACCATTTTTCAAAATGAAAAGTAACAAGCCTGGCGTGTAGCTTATCTTAGTGGTAGAGCATCTGTGAGTTTGACCCCTCCTTCACATGCACAGACATACACATGTGTGCACAGCACATGCCAAAAGGGAAAGCAAAAAGGAAAGCAAAAAGGAAAGGGAAGCTTTAGAAAGGGGAACAGAGTAGAAAATAAGAATATATTTCCGATTCTGTGCTAGATATTAGATATATGTTTGCAAGGAGTGCCTTGAGAGGAATATGCTGACTGGGCAAAACAGTTTAACTCAAAGTCAAAAATGAAACCATCCACCAAAGAAATGCATAGTTCGACAGTATTGTAATTTCCATGTTAAAAATTCATTAGTTTTTGAATTGCACTGCACCCACTAAGAAAGCATTACCCATGATTTAATAAAATTATCTCAAGCAAGAAACATTGATGTGCAAACACCTGCACAAAAATTCTTCTACTCTTTACTTACTTAAATACTTTATATAACAACACCAATCAAATAACTCCCTAGCACATTAAAATATATTTTGAATATAACTGATCCATGAGAAAAAGCAGTAACTTTTCCACTAATCATCAGTTGTTCTTCAAGAGTCACACTGAGTTTCCTGTTATAGTAGAGGCTGCTGGTTAATAGTGTATGGCCTGATTTTTAAGTGAAACATCAAATGCTTTTTACTTCATGTTTGTAGAACCCTATGGCCTATTTTTTTCAGTGAGATATCATATGCTTTTTATTTGATCTCTGTAGAATCCTATGGTGTTGTTTGTTTTAGTATCAAGTCTATTTTCATTTTCAGGAATACACTGATTTTATTTGGAGCTACTGTTGCATTGGCTCTATGCTTGCCGTACATAAGATGAAAATGTAAACCAGGATCCCAAGCTTCGCAAAAGGATTTTCCTTCTATTACTACCTCCTTGTGTCTTCTTCCATGAATAATAAAACACAGCACTGCAAATATTTGTCAAATAATTCTGTCGTGAGTTAACTTCTATTTATCAGTTGGCAAAGGCTGCTTTAACATACTTAATAATTGTAGAAGTTATTAACTTTTAATAGTTGTTTTTGAACTGCTATGTTTTTAATTTTTAAAATATTATCCAACTGTTTCATAGTGCTCACACTGGAATACTTATTACTCTAATTATTCCATTTTACAAACAGAAAATAGAAGTGCAAAGGCATTAAGTAGTCTTTCTTAGGCAGAAAATGGTAAAAGTAGTCTATTGCAAGTTTGTATGTGATTAATCTCAATTTTAAAACATATTCTGTCATCACCAGTATAATTCACACATTTATATTTAATATATCTATTAGTGGATGTATTCTCTTAGTTTCACATAATTTTCCTTCACTATAACATATTTTATTTATTATTCACTGTATATATAGGGAATATATAGAACTTGCATGAAAAGGTAAGAAAGTTTATGCAAAGTTAATGTCTTGGAGGGGAAGTAAATGTGTGGTACAACTTTGTCTTACTCTCTCCCTGGAAGAATAAAATTTCCAAATTACAAAAATGTTGTTGTCATAGAATGGCAATGTTAAGTAAGAAGAGGTTGTAAATGAACTTGTATGTGAGTTGAGAGGAAAACTTGGGTTGAAGCTAAAACATTAAATAAAAGATTAATATTAAATTTTGTATTTTCCATCAAAATACACTTTACAGCTTTAGAATAAACAATGTTTAAAACAAGAATAAACAATGTTAGCTTTATGGAAATTGGTAAGTTAAAAAAATGAATAGTTGATCAGATGACCTATAAGATTGACCTGATTTCAAAATCTGGGCTTTTCTGTTTTCTAGTGATTTAGGACAGCTGAACCTAAGAAGTAATTACTGATCATAATTTTGATTATTCTACATTCCATTGTGCTCTTTTTTTCTGTCATAGAACCCTGTGTACAGGTACAATTTAATAATTATCATATTGGAAATGGTATGCTAGCTGGGCTACCTGTTCTGTTACATGTAAGATTTTTAAAGACATAGGGCATGTTTTTTGCTTTTATCTTGTACATCAAGCACAAATATTGTGCTTTCCTTATAGTAGGTGCTTCATAAATGGTTTTGCAGCTGAATTGAGTCATTAATGTGTGGTTGTCCTCTAAAGTCTAACTTTTTTGGTTATATTGCTAGAAAGAAATTGCCCATATCATGGGAATAAAATGCCTACCTTTATTCTTTTAAATTATATCAACAATTGTGATGTTAGTCCTGGAAATTGAACCTCGACTCATAAAAAGTCTGCACAGTAAGGTCACAGGGATGTTGAAGGAGTTCATGGAAAGAATATTGGGGAAATTAACTCATGAAGACATGAATCTAATAATAAAGTTGTGGAGAAAACAGGCATAGAGTGTGTCTATGTTCCTCCAAACCCAGTTATGGGGGAAAAGACTCAAGTCAATATTCAAAAGAACTTTAAAAATAGTATGTAGATCTCAAATTGTCTTAATCATCTCTTCTCTTTATAACCTTTCAGTGAGGTTTTTCAAGTCTACTCTTTAGGAGGTACCATCTCCTTTGCCCTCTTTGGACTCTGAGCTAGATTTATGATATACTTCATCAAATCAAATATAGCAGAAGTGACAGTGAGTCAGTCCCAAGTCAAATCTTCAAGGAGATTTCAGCACATTCTCTTTCTCTCATCCCCATGAATGTAATGTGGAGAAGCCCACGCTAGCCTGCTGGAGAAGGAAAGAACATGGAGGGCCGAAGAGCCTGCTGAGTCACCCCAGAGAGACCGAACGGGGTGGGAAATTCATCCCGAATGAGGAAACTGATCTACAGTGGTTGCAGTTATTGAAAGATGCACGAGCAAGGTCCTCCAACCTTCAGATACTTCAACGACGTGCGACATAATTAAATGATGTTTTAAGTCACTAAACTTTGAAGTAGTTTTAATTCAACAGTAGCTGATTAACTTATAAAATCATAAGATGAGCTATTGCCTGTAATATTGACTTCATCTATCTTAATGCCACGAGCCACCAATAAACATCTGTCAGAAATGCTGAAGGAAGAAAATTATATTGGGTAGAACACATGGGAAATGATGTTAATTTTCCTCATTTTGCAATTATCTGAGCCCTTGAATCTCTACCAACCAGTGGAATTATTTACTTAGCACAATACAGAAACAGCCTGTCATGGTGTTCTAATGTTGAAAACGTACAATATAAATGTAACGAAGTGTTATAGAAGGGTTTTGCAGTAAACTTACAATGCTTTTAAATAAGATGTTCCAAAACATTTGCACATAAAAAGTAAGTCACAAGTTGATGTGAATAAGTAAATTTGAAGGAAGTTTTTAATACAACTTAATAAAATGAAATTACATAAAAAGTTATGTTAAAGTGTTATAACGTGCAGTGGGAACGGGAGTGTAGGGATTCAGTACTTCACTAGCACTTTCTTCACTTGTTCTTTTACGTACGGGACCCTCTAGATAACACTTTACCGTCCGTAATAGCAAAGCAACTTGTTGAAGAATGAAGATTTTGTCACGGTACTTTGCTTGATTTTCACACTACCAATTGTTAAGAAGTTTTTAGCATTCTAAAATGAGTGGCTATTATAAACACAGATTTGTAATTTATGTTCTCAATGCCGTTAAAAAATAGTACTTATTGGCTTATTAACTTTGTGAATTTACTTGTTTAATATTAATGACACCAAATTTCAGGATATTTTTAATGATCTTCACACTGGACTTCATTTTGGGAAATGAAACCAATTGAAAAATTTGTTATTCCTGAGAAGTGATGATGCATTTGAGGAATTTTCTCATTTATCCCTTTAAATGTTGTAATATTTATGCTATTTTCATTTAATGAGCTGAATAAGATATTTAAGCAACACAGTGTAAAGGATATTTATTTTTATAGTGTGGCAGATAGTCGTTTGACTTCTCAGTGGACAAAATGTTTTACAGAAAATGAGCCACTCCCCTGGATACTTATATAATGAATGAATGAGTAAAGCAATGTTAAGCCAGGTGTCCTTCCACACATTGAGATCTAGATCCATCCATTCAAAGAGAATATCGTAACTATTAAAAGACAATATGGTAGCCACAATGAATCCGGACTTGGATAAAGTATCACAGAAAAGTTTCCTCTAATATTTATGTTATCAGAATCCTAGGAAACACCAAATCTCCTTTCATATCAGAGATGCCTGACTAATTTTAGATTTTTCATACATATATTTTTATACAAATCATTCTTTGGCAAAAATGTCTTACCTAAACCACTTTGATGGTAAATACTGGTTGTACATATGCACGGTACCATCCTTTTTCTATAAAGATATGATTATTTTTGCTGAGATTCAATTCTTTAAGGAATAGGCAAAAACCATGGAATCCTCTGTGATGATCATCAAATTGGTATGAAAGAGAAAGGTACAGAAATGAAAAGATGCACCTCTTTCTCAGAAACTTGATTCTAGAGCTTGTCTAGAATAAGTGATTTCACATAGAGAAAAACATCACAAGATGTAACCAGGGAACTAGACCCACTAGTCATGGTACAGTCAGAAAAGAGAAACAGCTCAGACGACTCCATCAATCAAGGAAAAAGGTGAAAAAGAATTTCAAAGATTACCGTTTAGTACTGCATAGGAAAGCTGTATGCTGCATGACAATGGAACTGCTCATCAACTCCCTTTGGATTTTGCATTATGCACATAACTGAAAAATGCAACAGCCCCCTCTTGGTACTCCACAGCTCAAATCAAGCAAAGCCAAAAGCCAGGGAACCAACTTCCTCACAGCAGCACTGACGTGTCTTAAACTGATGAGTCTGTCAGAGAGAAACAGTTGACATTCATTATTTCTTATGAGTTGAACTTGGCTACCCCCAGCTCTGACACTGATCATCTTCCAAGCAGGGATCAGCAGATTAGGTGAAATGAGGACCAGCAGAGGGAAACATCACTCAAATGGAGTGTTTGCATAAAGCATCGCTTGCTACATTTCCTCTATTTAAAAATACGTTTTTATTTCTTAAGAGATACTCTGTTGTGTATATGAAATGCTAATTTCTATAAAATGATTGATGCTGCTGAACAATTTATACTGATGTATAAACCATTAGCACAAAAATCTGGGTGACATTTTTAAATATTTGGTGCATTTTTTTCATACACATATATTCCTTTTAGAAAAAGTTTTTAAAAGGTTTGCACAAATGATATCATACACAGTTTAGTATAAATATATCCTTTGTTTGGAAAATGTTTCATGGTGTTCCAAAGATATTTTAATATGGATTGAGGTTGTTTAGAAGTATATGCATTTTTTCTCATTAGGTGATTCCTCTGGGATTTTCTTCAATATCACATGAAGTGTTTTGTAAACCAAAAATCAATCTTCATTACAATAATAAATCCACCTTTTAGTGTCTTTGTTTTCCAAAGTTTCTATTTCCTAAGCATTTAAGTTGTAGCTTAGCGTGCATCTTTAGTGATTGTTCTCCATTTATTTTTTATTTTTGAGTCTTATAACACATTGGTAAGCTGAATATTATGACACTTTAATGAAATGCAAACGAAAGCTAAGAGTGACTAATCTCATCTTTATGGCAGAATTATTTTGTTTAGCATACATATCATGCCCTTTTATGAAAAAATATTTTCAGACCTAGAAGAATTCTGTCACCTTTCTAGGAATTCAAGAAGCTGGAACTCACCACTTTTATAAAGTAAGCTTGGGATAGTCTCACATACAATGTAACCATGATCTCGTCTGTGGTATTCCCGTTGGGAGCCCTCAGGAAAGAGGTATCGGGAAATAGGCATAGATCCACTGAGCAGTTTGAAAGTTTGTCCTTCATTGACTGTGTTATTTATCTTGATGTCCACCTCATGCACTCAGAGATGGGCTTTTGGGAGGTGACTGGATCACGGAGCATACTACTTAATGGGGGAGTAATCCACAGATGACCTTACAGCTAAGTGGGAGGTTGGGACATGCAGCCTGGCTAAAGGATATGAGGCACTAGGGGTGTGGCCCGGAAGGGTTTTTTTTTTTTAATTAAAAAAAATAAAAGTACAAAAACATATTAACAAGCAGACACCAATTAGCATACAAAATAGTACAATCACAACTAATCTATAGACAAGGTGACATGGTCTCAACAGTGGTTATTGCTTTATCCATTGATATCTTCGAAGTGTAAATATATGAACCGGAAGGGTTTATCTCTCTCCTCTCCTCCTGTTCTCTCACTGCTTCCTACTACTGTGCCATGAGCTGGTTCTCCTCTGCCAGTCCCTTTGGACATGCTGCCCTGCCATGGAGTCAGTGCACTGAAACCTCTACAAACTGTGAGTCCAAATGAACCTTTCCTTCTTTAAATTGTGGATGTCGGGTACTGTGTCTCATTGATGAGGAAATAACTAGTGTAGATCTCTTGCCCACCTAGCATGGCAGACCTTTATAGCTGCACTTCAGGTCGTTTATTTAAACACAAATACTGTTTCTTATCTGTAACATTAGGGAGGCCAACTAACCGTGCGTACGATTTTTCCTCTTCGTTATGACAAGATCCCCGTACAACTAATTCTGTATGTAAAAAACGTTTTTCTTTGTAATAGAATATATGTATGTCTATACGACCCTTGCGGCCATAATGTAATGTCTTTTTGAATAATGTGCTTTGACATTAATAGCTTAGAAGCATTGTGAACTTCAAATCGGCCCTGAAAAAAAAAATACTAACTATAGGTAGTAGCTGCTGGGTTCTGAATATTTTCAGTAATATAAAAGTTGACAACAATTCCAACCCATTCTCCAAGCCTATCATTCAAAACATAAAACACAAAAATGATGTAACTAATTTATTGTACTTCATGGCAGTCCACCAAGAGAGGAAAACTTATCAGATTATTCACTCAACAGGCTTTCACATGGGCCTGTTTGAATCCCTTCAGTGTCTAATGTTGATACATATGAGGGCTGGTTGTATAAATAAAGCTCTTTGGTTTATATTTAAAACCAAATACCATAAGGAAAACATCGATCTTTCTCATGTGACTGATAGGAAAGAGGCATGAACATAGTAACTTTGACATCTTGTATCTCACTTAAAATGACTTTCAACAACATATCAAGGTAAAATAAAACAATATTTATTAATAGGAAAATGTATAAATATACATATCTTGGCATCTGCTATCTTATATAGAATGACTTTCAATAATAATAAGATATAAGAAAAATCAGGAAAAATAACAGCCTCAAGGAACAGAGTTATTATCGGAGGTTGGCTGAGGTATGACTTTTATATTTGAATTTTCAGACAGAGAATTTAAAACAACTAAAATAAATAATAAAATAACTAATAATTAATATGATTAGTGTGCTAAAGGCCCCAATGAGAAAAGGGGAAAACATGAAGATCAGATTTGTAATTTCTCCTGAGCAAGGCCAACTGAAAGGCAAAAGAAAGTGTAAGTGCTAAAGACAAAAGCAGAACAAAAGGACACAGGATGTCCTCCAAAGGCTCACAGTGCACTGCACACAGACGAAGATAAGAAGACTTGAATTTTCCTTGGAGGGAGAAAGTGTAGGTCAGAAGAATTTACTCAAAATAAAAATGAAACAGTGTAAATAGTAGGGAACGTAACTGCTCTGTGACAATGTAGAACAATCTAATGCAGAATTCCCCAAACAAAAGAGAAAGAGAGAAATATGTAAGGAAATAATGGCAGAAAAATGTCCAAGGTAAACAACAGATATTAAATCATAAGACCAATAAGCCTCAAGACTAATAAGCAAAACAAATAGGCAAATACCCCAAAAGTAAAACATAAAAGAAAGAAAAAGAGAACTCAAGCCTAAGCAGATGATTTTCATATTGCTGAAAACAGAACAAAATAGTTGTAAGAGAAGAGCATGAAAGAAGCCTGAGAAAAATAGTTCTACGCATAGGAGTAAAAATATGAACCATCGTGGGCATTTCATAACAAACTATGTGAAGTGAAAGATGCAGTGATATTTTTAGATATTACAAAGAAGAAAAAACTGTATACCTAGAATTTTTTACCTGACAAAACAACTTGAAAAAAAGAACAAAAATAAAAATATCCTCTGGAAACAAAAACATGGTGGGAGATCTAAGGTATTATTAAAGAAGTTCTTGCACCTCCTGTATTTTATTCACCCTTTCACATTCTTATACTAGTGAGATAACACAATAGACATTGTGAAAGGGAGGAAACTGCTCAAAAAGGAAAGAACAACTGGGATGAGGGAAAAGAGAAAAGAAAGAAGGGGAAAAATATACGTACATATATGTACACACAGGATAGCTAACATAGTGGTACTATTGACTTTTATTGCTCTATTGAAAGGAACAGTTAATGTTTAAGTGTATGATCAGTCTTACATGTCTATATATGTTATCTGAGTATACAAACTGAAGATATCAATATGTAATACACCAACCATGGTTAATTTCCTATCACCTTGTCTGAGATTCTGTATTGTATTGTATGATTCTGCTTGCATTGCTTTTGTGTCATTTTTTAAATGTATGTATGTTAAGATGTTTTCATTCTTTTATCTTTAAAATAAAAAAAGAAGTTCTTAAGGCAGAAGAGATAGGATACTAGATTATTATTATGATTACTTATTAGCTTTTTCATTGAAATATTAAGAAACATAAAAGTTGTACATATTAAGTGAGGTACCATATGATATTTTGATACGTGTGATGTTTAAGTTTGGCTAAATATGTCTACAGAAATATTCTTTCCTTATGGTGAAAACATTCCGAATCCTTTCTCCTAGTTTCTTGAAATACACAGTACACTGTTTTCATCTACAGTTGCCCTACTCTGCATTAGCCACCCAGAACTTCTGCAACAAAGTACCATTGATCACACTGACCTCCCACATCTCCTCACATACCCAGCTGCTGGTAAACCAGTACTCTATACTCAACTTCTATGAAACCAACTCTTTTAGATTCCACATATGAGTGAAATCTTATGGCACTTGGTTATCTATACTTAGCTAATTTCACTTAAGAGGAGCATCTTTACCTCCATCTCTATTACAAATAATAGCATTTCATTTTGTTATGATTGAAGAGTATTCCATAATGAATGTGCACCACTATTTTGTATTAATTCATTCCATATCTGATGGAAAATTAATTTGTTTGTATTCCTTTGCTGTTCTTCTGCAATGAAAATGGATGCACAGGTATCACTTCAATAAACTGATTTTGTTTCTTGCATATATATTCAGCAGGAGTTTCATGGGTCCTACTACTGAGAGAGATTCCTAGGCTCAAACCACTGCAACCAGTCACACAAGTGATGGTAGCCTGTTGGAGATCACTACCAAGTGGCTCTGAGAAGGATTTAATATTGACCAATTGGACATGTTTACTTGTCCAAAGCTTAGGCGCCTTGCCCGGGAATGGGCAGTGGACACATAGTAAGTAAACCTCTGTGAGTCACTGGTCACCCTGAGGCCTGTATTGGCCTATGAAGCTGTGATGCCTCAAAGGACAAGATAAGACCACAGCTGAGGACATTTGTCCCCAGCCCCAATTAACTAATAGACTGCAGGAGCAGGCTCCACATTCCTACAATAAATACCAACATAAAGCTAAGGTAGTTCTCCTGATTGATATAATTTACTATATGGGAAAATTCTGCCAAGGTCCTGCTAGATTCCCATGTCTTTTTGAGTATCCTCCTCCTCTGTTTGAAAACCAAATAAACACGGACCGCCCAGAGAAGTCTTTGTCTAAACTCAGAGAATATTGAAGCTGTAAGAGAGTTAGACCCTCGTGAAGCCCTGAAATCATTTCCATTGTCTAATTTATTTAAGCCTTCACCACCTACTTTCTTGGGAGATTGTGGGCTGATCAGCCCGCAATAACTAAGGGTTATTTAACCTAATAGTGGCATAAATAGAAATCCAGTAGATTGAGGATCCCTGTCTTCCTCTGGTACTGGAATTGTTCCACAGACTTCATTATGGATAGGGGCTATTGGGATCTGTTGTGTTAGATTTTACCAACCTAGCATTAAGTTTCTAGGTAAACACTTAGTATACTGTGCTACCCTCGAAAAGAGGGTCTAGTGCCATGTCATCCTACCTAAGGTTTGGGTAGTGTTGGTGAAAGTGGTCCCTTAAACACTAAAGCTGTTAGGAAGCTGGGTCACACCTAAATCTGACATCCGTAAAGGTCTATATGTATAGCCTCAGGGGTGCATGGGGATGCAGCTTGTGCTGATGAAGGCCAAAACACAAGAACTTCTAACTGGGCTACAGGTCTAGAGGATTCGTCTGTGAAACTGACCTAGGAGTAGCTGTGCTCCTCAGTGATGGATGATGGGTAGTAATGATAGTTCTTTGGCCACAAATGCTTACACTAAGCTGGGTATTAGCTGAGTCTTATGGTCCCAGAGACCTATTCAGTGTCAGGAGTGTGTGTGATGCCAGTCAAAACTTGAATTGGTCCTATTGGCATATAAGTACTTGCTGGATGATAGAATACGTCTACAGTTCTGCATCTGTGAGTTTTGGCCTTGATACAAGGTCTTTGGCTTCTGTCTCAGGCTGGGTGTGACTGTGACTGGCCTTGGACTGAGCTTAATGACACAGTTCTGTGCTAGCTTTTGTGCTCTGCTTCTCAGTGGGTAGTTTCTTGATCTATGTTGTGCCACATGAGGTTAGTGGATGTTTGTCAGAGGAAATCAGCCACCTGGCTAATGGAGTTCAGTGCCTTCATATGCTGATGGCGGCCTGGGGACAGTGGTTGTTGTAGGGCTGTCCGAGCACTGTAAAATCATTGTGATGATCCTGGTCCAGGTTTCGATGTACAATTCTTTAATCACCTCCCTCTCTGTCCCTGAAGAGGGTGTCTCTCTTTCTCTGGACTGCCCTGCTATGAGTCGTGTGAGTGGTGATACAAACAATTCCTTCTGCCCTAGTTCCTTTCATTCATGTTTTCTTTGTATGATGCTAAAACCCCACACTACTGTCCCTCATCTGGCTTGGTTATGTTTTGTGGAAGTAGTCTGGTTCATGAATAGTTGCTCCTGTCAGCGTGTGTATGGGGAAACAATTATCAGAAGATCTTAACCCCCATGCTGCTCTTGCACTACAAAAGAGCTAGTGAAGTTAAAATGAAGAATTTGTTTTAAAAGATATCTGTGTAAAAATATCAGCAACATATTATTAGTTTATGACATATATAAAAGTAAAATGTCTGAGTAAATGGCATGAAGGATGGGAGGAAAGAACTGGCAATATATTGCATCATGACCTTACACAACACATAAAGCAGTATAATATTGGAATGCAGAGTGATTATAGTGTATATTTCAAAAGCCAAAACATTACTAAATGTTTGAAAAAGTTTTATATGACAAGTCCATGAAAGGCAGTATAAAATAAAATCAGCAAACATCTGAAATAAATTCAGAGAAGGCACTGAAGTGAAAAAATAAAGATTAAAAAAGATACAAAACAGCCATGAAAATGTTAGAGTTTTAGTTGCAATATGTCATGACTTTAGATATCAATAGTCTAGGCTTTTCAGAACAGGTAAGAGAGAAGAGAGTGAGAAATGAAGTAAGCCAAAATTTTTCATATTTTCTGGAAGACACGCACGCAAGACAGGATGCACCTGAATGTGAAATCTAGCTCGCACACGATAAATGAATTTTTAAAATTTGAAAGAAGCCAGAGATAAATCATTACATACACAGGAACAACAATTTGAATGTCCATGGATTTGTCCTCTGAAAACAATAAGGTGAACAACTGTGGAAAAATTCTTTAAGCTTGTGAGAGAGAGAAAAGGACAGCCCGGTATCTATACTCAGTGAAATTATATTAGAAATGAAATTTTAAGAAAAAAGAAAACTTGAAAATATTCTCATTATCAAAGTTTAGATACAAAGATATTAGAGGAATGTCCTTAGGTGTAAGAAAATTATATTGAAAAGAGGCTTGAGATAATCCAGAAGGAATGAAAAATCATTAGAAATGTTAAATGTCTGCAAATATATAAAAGCAAATACAACTGACAGTGTAGGGATATGATTAAAATCTCGTTCAGTAAATTTTTTGAACATAGAGGAAGAAATGCACGTTGAATGTTTTCTCATTGTATGTAAGTGCCGTGACTTTAAGTAGACTGTGAAAGTTTAGAGGTGTAAATTACCTAGTGCTGTAGGGCAGCCACTAACAAACAACACAAAGGGAATACAAAAAAACCAAGGGCTTAAACAAAATAGAATTCTAAATAATTTTCAACTAATACTGTGGAAAGTAGGAAAGAAAATCAGAGAGAAAACATTAGGCAGAAGAAGGGGAAAACAATAAAGTAATAGAATTAAATCCAACCATATTAATTGTAACACTAAATGTTAATGGTCTAAAATTTAATTAGAAGATTGTTAGTAGAAAAACTGAAGCTAGCATCATCTATATGATGCCTTCAAGAGCCAAGATTTAAATATAAAACATACTTTGAGAGTAAATTAATGGAAATATATTCTATAAAATTAGAAAGCATAAGAAGATTAAAGTATATGTATTACAGGCTACAAACAATAAACCATGAAAAAATTCATGAAGGGAAATAAAACATTTCATAATAAATGGAAAAGAAGACAACATTTAAAAAGTGTGTACATATATTCAGTAAGAAAACTTCATAGTACTTTATGCAAAAATTTACAGAAGAAAAATACATGAGTCTACAATCGTAGATTTTAATTTCAGCAATTGCAGAACAGTTCTCATCAACTTCTAGAAAAACTAGACAAAATATAATTAATAATACAGAAGATTTGGTTACCACAATAAAGTATCTTGATAATTAAAGAATAGTGTACCAAACAAATACACAATCTTCTCAAGTGTACTTGACATATTCATCAATATAAATCACGTATTGGCCATCAGTAATTTTGGTTTTTGGTTTCTTTTTTGCATTTTAAGACAAAGTCTCCCTATATAGTTCAGTTTGGCTTTAAACTCACTATATAGCCCAAGTGGGCTTTAACCTCACTACAATCCTCCTGCTTCAGCCTCCCAAATGTTGGGGTTACAGAGGTGTGCCATCAGGCTTGGTTAATTAATTCTATAAAAGGATTTAAGCTATATACAGTAAGCTTTCTGACTTCAATGGAAGTTATTTAGAAATTATTAATAATAAAATATCCGGGAAATATAAAAATAATACTTCTGAATGATTCATGGGCAAAGGAGTAAATCAGAAAAAAATTGAAAACATTTTGAACTAGGGGATAGTGGATAACCTCCAAATACAGAAGACAGTGACAGGTGGAGAAAATTAACACAAAATTAATATTAGTTTTATATAAATATCAACAGTATTAACAACTCTTTACCAATAATTCATCAACATAAAAAGTACATACAAATCATTAATACTGAATGCAAAAGAAGTTTTAATTATAGATTCTATATATTAGAAGTACAACACAAATATTATGAGTAGCATTATGCCAACAAATTGAGATATTCTAATAAAACACACAATTTTGTTTGAAAATTCAAGATTCAAAATTAACACATAAGAACCTGACAGAGTAAATAAAATGTGAAAAGTACAATAGTGTGAAAGCGAAAAATGAACTGGGATGAGGGAAAAGAAGAAAGAAAGGAAGAAGGAAAAATTATATGTATATATACACACACAATAGCTAAAACAATTGTACTACTAATTTCTATTGGTTTATGGAAAGGAACAGTTGATGTTTAATTGTTTGATCAATCTTACATGCCTATATCTGGTTATCTGAGCAACCAACTTGAAGAGAACAATATGTAACACAACAACCATTGTTAATTTCCTACCACCTTGTGTGAAATTCTGCATCATTTTTATTGTTTTTGTGTTGTTTTGTTTCTGTCTTTGTATTTGTAAATTTGCTTTGTTCTTTTCTATTTAAAATTAAAATGTTGAATCTATGAGAAATATCTTGGAGGTAATTGAGGCAATTCTGAGACTTCTTTTCTTCATGTATGTAATGTAAATTTGACCATGAGATTAGTTTTACTCTCTTGTAATACCTCTAAAATAGCTTTTCTTAGATATATAAATGTATGGCACATACTATGATACAGATCATATTTTTCAACACCATATTCACCACTTCCATAGAGAATAAGCATAATAAAAATATAAAATATTAGTGGGATTTGAATAATTAGTGAGGTACACACTAAAAACAAACAGCATTATTAGTATTTTTGACAAAGTTCAAGAAGCAGAATTGGGCTAACTCATGAATTTTAGAAGCAATTCAATTCAAATCCCTACTTTCCTATTTCATTGCTGTGTGAAACTCTGCTTGTTTTCTTACATGTAATGTGGGGATAATATTGTAACAAAGACTGATTATGTTTTGTTTGAAATGAACACAGTACAATGAACCCAGTACAAAATAAGCTTCAATTTTTTTTACACCTTTGGAACAATCACTTCTCTTGAGTAAGTTGTCCTCCATGAGTTGATTGTGATTTGAGGTCCTCAGGCTGTGATGCCCACTGTGGTATGCAAATAACAGCATGACATTTTTCCTGTGTTGGATGCAGAATGACTATCAATCAGTAGGATAAAAACAATAGGGTGAATATCAAGGCTGATACTTGGCTTATTGATTACATTTTCCAGGATAACTAGACTGCTTTTTAGCTTTTGCCATAATTTCATGTTTTAGGATTCACTAACATAGGGCTTTTGTTGGCATTACAGTGTTGCTTTCAAAATGAACGCTTGAAATTTTAAAACACATGTTTAAAATTATTACTTTTATCATTTTTGTAATGAAAAGGCCTTCAGTGATGACTGTTTCAATGACTTAATATACTGTATAGTTTCTCATTGAAGTATTAAGAAATAGAGACCTGTGAATCCACATGACACTTAAAAGCAATTATACCAAGTCTGTGTATTTTCCTGATGGCTGTGCTTTGACTCATTGGTGAAACATGGTCTATCCAATTACCTCAAATTTTCTACTTGTTAAGGCTTCTAATCCACATTCAGTGTTTGTTAATGCCAGAAGCACAAACTTGTAACAACTACCTGAAGTCAAATATATATACATATATATATATATGACTTTGTTAAAGTTCGAAAATCATCATAAAAATTAATTCTACTTACAAATTTTAGTCATAGAAGATAAATTCAAGGAGTCCCTGGTGAATTTTAATAACAAGGTAAGAGGATAACCACAATATTAATTTTATGCAATTTTTTTATGCTCGAATAAATATAAAACTTTGTAATTATATTTACAAGGCTTGGCTGTGTTGAAAGATAAGGAATAATTACATTCATGACTGATGGGAGAAAGCCTGCATGAATTGTATAGGTTTTGTGTGAACAAAACTGTGATATTGGAAATTCAATCAAATGTTAATTAATTACAAGGAAAAGTGTTATCTATGAATGTATTACAGCAAGTAAATCTATATATTTTAAGAACTGAAAATAATGTCATTTTTCTCCCTATTATAATTTCTTCTGTTGTACATAAAATAGGGCTCAATTAGGCTTTTATATCAGGAATATAATTATGATTTAAATAATATTTATGAAGTTCTCAACGATAGATAAAATACAAAACCGTAGTACTTGGATTTTACACAGTATATCTCTCATTATTTACATTATGATTTATGGGTCAGATATTTTTTCTTTTCATCTTCTAGTATTGTTAGTTCCAGCAAAACCAGTCTTTCGTAAATATGTTTTATGCATTTACTGATTGTTTTAATGACTTTTTCTATTCTTACATTTACACAGGTAACAAATTCATTATTTAGGTTACTCATTTCAGTAAGAGACAAACCAATTTTCTGATATTTCATCTTTTAGATACTTTAGTCAGTGTAGAACACATTGAAATGTATATAAGAAAAATAATTAAAACATTTAGAGTGCCATTCAGTCCTGTGAATTTAAACCACAAAAGCCTAGTTTCTGTTGTTTGCTCCTTGTGTTTTACTCAGCTAGGTTATATTGAGCTATTTGGTCATACTTGTAACATCAGTGCCTGTTTTGATTCATCTTGAAAGCAAACAGGATAATGACTTTTAATATATGTAGTGCTATATTTGCCAATAATAGATATTACACAAAGTGTATTTATTGCTTCAAGAAACATTCTGAGTGTCACTCTATGTGCAAAAATCTTTGACAGCTTAGAAAAGGAAATGAAAGTTATCTTGAGCTGCTTTGCCTTGCAATACAAAAAAAAATAAAGTCAGGTGGAGATCTTTTATAAAAAGCAAAAATCTTAAGCATTTTGAGTGCGTGGTTGATTTGATTTGTTTATCTGCAACCACGTCTTTTGCAGTCACTTTTAAAATTCAAATTTCCATTTGTTTCTATTGTGATTAAACTGAATAAAGGCACTTTATGCTCAGATGGCTCAAATTTGTTCATTATTTTTGAATATATTCCTGCAAGTAGCAGTAGATTTAATAGAGATAGGGTGTTTTGGATTTTTTATTTTCTGGTTCATAAAGTAATGCTTTATATATGGTTTTAATATTGCTGGATATAATTCTGGGGTTTATATATGACCAGCCACAAGCAATGCTATAAAAATGTTTAGTTGCAGAGTAAATTCCTCGCATATATATTTGATCCTGGTGTTGTCTCTTATCACATAATAGAAACTGTGGCTGATGATTATGCTTTGGTGAAAGCAACAATTTTCATGAAGTCGGTAACTTACTCTTGATTAAGGACTAGAAAGATGAATTATTTTCTTTATCCTCATTTGATGTTTTTTCTAAGTGGACCTCTGTGAATTATGAATGTGGTAAAAGGAGCTTGCTTGGCAACATGTAACTTTTGAAATTAAAACTGACAAGCTTCAGTGTTCAACAAAATCGAAGTGCTGGTACCAAAACATTCTACTATCCGTGGTTCCCCTGTTTCTAGGCTTAAGTATACCAAAGCCAGCCCTAGATCTGCCTCAGCTGGTGAATTTTTTCTCAAACAATCTTCGGTAACAGAAGAGTTCCCAGGAAATATAACTTAGTTCATATGTCATTAACACACTTTACATTTTATTACATATGTTTCCTTAAAACATAACGTGACATTTCTCAGATGTGGTAAAAGAAGATAATCCAAGTATTTTATCATCTTATACGTTTTTGGTTATTTAAAAATATTAATGAAGTGATTAGGATGTTCAGTACCGCAAGTGAGAAAAACTTTTAAAAAAATGACTGATCTACAGCGTTTCCTGAAATTCAGTCCCCCTCATATCATTTTTATTACCTCCTTCTGGTTTACTGCTCAGCAGATATCAGCGAACGTGTGAAGTATGAGGCATGAACACTTGCATTGCCTTGGCCAGTGCTCTGCCTTCTAGTCAGTTTGTACAGGATCTTGTCATCCTCATTATAATGCAATGTCCAAAATGATTATTTCTTTATCATCTTAGCTGTCAGAACTAAATCAGAGTGTAAGTCTAGCTGGTTCTCTTTCTGTAACTGTATTTCAGGAAGTTGAAAGTTGTAGTTAGAGCATAGTGTATACAAAATTCTGGGACACTGAGCAGTTGTTAAGAGTTCATATCATATTCAAAGAAGCAAATATGGAGGTTTAAGAGTGTTTAGTTTAGACTTCAATACATGGTATTCCACGGTAATTTTCAATGAGGCACGAGAGTTAATTGTTCTCAAGCTATGAATGTTTTGAGTAATTCTGAGAGGTCATGAAGTGATTCGCTGTGCCAACACCTGTCTGAAACTTGACAGTTTTGCCCTGTGAGTATTTAAGGTAGTTAAAAACATTGTCTTTTGTAATTATACAAAAATGTAGGCAACAGAAAGAGGCAAATGTTCACCCCTAAACTTTGCCATTTAAAAATACATATTAATATCTGACGATACATAATCCTTCTGTGACTTTGTATGTGTTATCAAAATGGTTTTACTAAACACTGTTATTGTTTTAGAAAAATATAAAAATTTAGTTTAACGAAATTTGAAAGAAAAATAGCAACAGAAATTAACCTTATTTGCTACTTTGGATAAAGTTTTTGTTGCCATAGGAGATGCTAACTTCTAGAATATCTCTGTGAACTAAAAGAATATAAAAAAGCTTGTCAGATTGAGGTAACAATTTCCTTAAATATAGATTCCAAGTCTGGGTAGCTATTTATTTTCTTGTGGTATGAAATGAAAGGAAGTGAGTACAAATTTATTCACCTGCTTTGAGGCCCAATATTTAATCATTTTCCTTTATATATTTACTCCTTCAATCTTGCCCTGGTTTCAATATTTGTATGCTGTTTATAGTTATTATTCATGGACTTGCTGAGTTTAATTTTTTGTTCGTGCCACCTTATGTTATATGATAGTGGTGTTCATCTTGAGAAACATGTTCCTGCATGACACATATTGTGTTCATTTCAATCCCTTTATCCTGATCTCCTTTTTCCCCTCTTTACTTCTGATCCCCATCCACATTACCAAGGGCATTATCCTGTAGTTTCCTATCATCTTTTAGTTAATTCATTTTTAAATATATTTTAGGTTTCTCACTTAAGAGAAAGCATGTGATATTTAAGTTTATGGGTTTGAATTATTTTATTCAGTGTGATGGTCTTAAATTCCATCCATTTTCCTGCAAATGACATTATTTTATTGTTCTTTATGACTGAATAATACCTAATTCTGACAAAAGCCATCTATGAAAAACCAACAGCCAATATATCACGCTAAATGTACAAAATCTGAATGCTTTAACTCTAAAATGAGGAACAAGACAAGAATGTCCACTATCGCCACTTCTATTCAATATAGTTCTGGAAACATTAGTCAGAGCAATTAGACAAGAGAGAGAAATGAAAGGAATAAGGATAGGAAAGGAAAAAGTTAAGTTATTATTTGCAGATGATGTGATACTCTAAATAAAAGACCCCCAAAACTCCACCAAAGACTTCTAAATTTTAATATCCAAATTCATTAGTGTAGCTGAGTATTGTATTTGAATGTGAAATACTACTAATTTTCTCTTTATTTCTAACTTAGAAATTTATAATTATCATTACTTTCAATCATATGTATATAGTTTACTTATATGTAAAAAGGATAAAGAACTGTCATTATTTATAGATAGCACGATTATATATAAAAATTAGAAAAATACAATACTCAAAAATGAATAGCATTCTTGTACACAAACAACAAACTCAATGAGAAAGAAATTGGGAAAAACCATACTTTCCACAATAACATCCAACTAAAAATGAAATACTTAGGAATCAATCTAACAAAGGAAGTAAAAGTTCTATGCACTGAAAATTATAGTACTCTGAAAAAGGAGATTGAGGAGGATATCAGAAAATGGGAAGATATCCCTCGCTCATGGATAGGAAGAACCAATTTTGACCATACTCTCAAAACTATTATATAGATTTAAAGAAATCTCAATCAAAATACTATTAGGATACCTCACAGAATTAGAGAAAATATTCCTAAAATTCATTTGGAGCCAGAAAATTCATTTGGAATAGAAAAGAAAAACAATTCTAGGCAACAAGGCAGGGCAGGGGTATCATAATCCCTGACTTGAAATTACACTACAAAGCAATTGTGATAAAAACAGAATGGCACTAGCAGAAAAGCAGACCTAAGGATCAATGAACAGATTAGAAGAAACAATTCTGAATATATCCAGCCACCTTGTTTTTGACCAACAGGCCAAGCACATTCACTGGACAATAGACTCTTTAGTAACTGGTCCTGGAAAAACTGGATTTCCACGTGCCCAATACTAAAACTAGATCCATGTCTATCACAGTGCACTAAATTAAAGTCAAAATGAATCAAAGATCTAAATATTAAAAATATTAAATCTGCAGAGAGATAGAATAGATAGAGCTCTTGAAGAAATAGGTGCAGGCAAATTTTTCATGAAGAAAACCCAATTACATGAGAAACAACAAAGAGAAGCAACATCTGGGCTCTCAGGGATCGCTCTCTTTTAAAAAACTTTTGCACAGAAAAACAAATCACCAACAGAGAGAGAAGACAGCCCACAGAGTGGGAAAAAATTTAGCCAGTTTTCCCTCAGTCAAAGGACTAGTATCTAGAACATACAAAGAGTTGAAAAACTCCGACTCCCCAAATTTAAAGACTCAATTTAAAAATGGGTGTCTGAGAGGAATACACTCTTCCCAGAGGAAGAAATGCAAATGGTAAATAAATATATGAAAAAATATTCAACATTACTGACCATTTGAGAGATGTGAATTAAAACAATGCTGAGGTTCCATCTTATTCCAGAAAGAATGGCTGTCATCAAGGAATCAACCAATAACAAATGCTGGGGAAAAAGGATAAAATTATTTAAAAGGATAAAACTGAAACAAAGCTTTGTAAATAGAGAAGAGAATAGGGGTTGAAGGGAGGAGAGGGGGTTGGAAAAAAGGAGGAATCAAAATATTTCATACACAGGCACAAATTCCCTATGTTGAATATATGTATTGAAATTATACCAATAAACAATTTAAAATTCGGAAAAGAATGATAGTATTGGAAAATCTGGCATAGATGAGGAAAGTTATGACATTCCCGTGGAGATAATAATAATTTCTGTTGAAAAGAATCATGAAAGGGCTTCATCTCTTGGAGGAAAAGGTCTGTATGGATCTGTATGGACTGAAAAATGTGATAGGCTAATACTGTATCCTGCTCCAATTTCAAAGGCATGTAAACCCTAATTTCTAAAACGCTCTGAGTTACAGGGCAAAAAGGACTTTCAAGATGAGGTGAAAAACTCTGACATTAAATAGATTACTCTGAATTATCCAGCTGAGCCCAATCTAATTATCTAAATGCAGGGAACTTTCTTACGTGGGAGAAAGACGGGGCATAAAATGAGACAGAAAGGAAGTCAGAGAAATTCCCAGTTGGAGATTTCACCGTGTCCCTGCTGCCTCTGAGGCATAATCAACTGTAAAGATTGTAGGAAGACTTTCAGAAGTCACTGCCACTCATCAACTAAAAGCCAGCAAGGAAAAGGCCACCTCAGTCCTGCAATCACAAGAAACCAGATTTGGGCAACAACCTGAATATGCTTGGAAGTATATCCTGCCCATAGCCTCCCAACAAGGACCCAACCTGATTTCTGTGTTATGAAAGCCAAAGAAAAGACATATCTTTAACCCAGATTAGTGATTTGTAAAACAATGAGGCAATAAATTTCTGTTGTTCTATGCCACTAAGTTTGTGGTAATTTGTTGTGATAGCAATAAAAAACTAAAACACAGAGTAAACCAATATTTATTAGCATAGACAGTGAGAAATAAGTGGGTATTCAGAAAACTTTCTGTTAACTATTTTCTTTGGATTATTACAGAAAAGATCTTTATATTAAGAGTATATTCCTTGGCATTCATATGTTCCCCAAATTCATGCCATATCCGGGTGGTAAGAAAATATACCAGGTAAAAGTAAGGAGAATCAGTTAGAAGGAATGTGAAATACTACTAATTTTCTCTTGATTTCTAATCTAGAAATTTATAATTATCATTACTTTCAATAATATGCATATAGTTTACTTATATGTAAAAAGGATAAAGAACTGTCATTATTTATAGATAGCATGATTGTATATAAAAACTAGAAAATTCAATAAAAGAATTTATATGAAATTGAGACAGTTTTCTAGATAATGGTCCCCTACTGCAAAATCTACATATATAGTTTAATATTATAAGAACTCATCACAATTTTCATTTTAAAACCTATAGTACAGTATTTAAGGTAGGTTTAAGAAACATAAAATATCTAGGAATAAATCTAATAAAATCATGGAAGACTTACATAGAAGAATGACAGAACAATAGCGGAAATAAAGAAGATCTAAAGACATTGGAAGTAACCATGATATATGGCTTGGAAGAGTTGATATTGTAGATTACAATTATACAATTGTGAATTACAATTACACTACTGTAGATTACAATTGATCTATATTTTTCACGCAAGTATGTGCATATGTAAGTTGGCAAGCTGATTTAAAAATGTACATGGAATTATAAAAGCAAAAGAATAGCCAATATAAATTGTGAAAAGGACAAATTAGAAGATATATATCATTAGAAAATGTAATCAGGAATAATAAGCATAAGGAATATACCTATTTAGTCCCTATACCTGGCTCTCAGTGTGTATCTCCCCAAATTATTGTAGATAGGGTGGTGCTAGGAAAATCTTTCATCCTAATACTTGGTCTTTGACTGCAGTTTGTGACACAGAGCTCCAAGTCCCTGTATCTAGATGTTTCCTGCAAAGGCTCATGAAGTCAAAGGTGGGCTTTTTGGAGGTGGTTGGAACTATGGTGTGGGATGCTGGGATTAAAGGTATGATGCCGGGATTAAGGGTGTTCCACCCTGGGTGTGTGTGTGACATCACCCAAAGGACAGGTAACCTGGATAAAATGTAAAGGCAGGTTGGGTTGCTGCTTGCTGCTTCTGCCTGCATTACTTTTCTATGGACTGTTTTTCCTCCTTGATACTCCTCTGCCATGCCAGCTGCCTTGGAGCCAGCTGACTACAGACTGAAACCTCTACAGAATTGAGAGGAAATAAGTCCTTTCTCCTTTAACTTTGGATT
Organism: Dinomys branickii; assembly: GCA_004027595.1. Taxonomy (NCBI): domain Eukaryota; kingdom Metazoa; phylum Chordata; class Mammalia; order Rodentia; family Dinomyidae; genus Dinomys; species Dinomys branickii. The sequence goes on along the minus strand of PVLD010010404.1, from coordinate 3,871 downwards.
TTGGGTATTTTGTCTCAGCAGTAAGAAAATAACTAAGACAGCCTCTGACAGAGAGCACCTAAATGCCAATAATTTCCTAGGTAATAGGAATATCATTTGTTCTAATGCAATGATTATTGCTGATGGGGTCTTTTATACTCTCAAAATGAGGGCCGATTGCCCTCTAATATCAGTTCCCAATGCAAAGCCTCCAGGAAGAGAAGAGGGACTGAAAGCTGGGTTGTCTATCAATAGCCAGTGATTTAATCAATCAGAACTACGTGATGAAGCCTCTTTAAAAATCTCAATGAGGTTTAGAGAGCTCTCAGCCCGTAGAAGACATGGAAGTGTATGGAGTTGTCCAGAGAGAACACGGACACTCCCAATGACCTCATACTTTGCCTGTCGCTATCTGTTTGTTAATATCCTTTGTGACACACTTCACAATAAAATAGATGTGAGTCTTTTCTTGACTTCTATGAACCATGCTAGTGAATTACCTGAATTCAAGGAGATGCTCATGGAAACCCTGATTTATAGTTGGCCAGTCGGTAGTGTAAATTATAATTAGGGGGATCATAATTGATCTCTGAATTGGTGAGAATCTAGGGGAATTACACCCAGACTCGTGCAAATTGTGTTAAAGTGTATGACACTCAGTGGAGAGCCCCCGGCAGACTGCTGGGTTTGTGTGTCTGCAAACCCTATCTACACTGGGTCACTTCGGTGTTCTGTGATTGAGGTTGTTTGTCTTCTCAGCAAGAGAAACCAGATGTGTTTCCTTTTTTCCTATAGAATTGGTGGACATTCAGGTTGTTTTCCATTTTTTGCTATTTTGGAGAAAACTGTTATGGATATTCTTATAGAATCCACTCTGGGACGTATGTCTCAGTTTCTCCCGAGTAGTCTTACAGAGAAATGAATTACTGGGTGATACAGTGGTGGACCTTTAACTTTTTGAAGAACAGGCAAACAGTTTTCCAAAGAGATTAAATTGTTTTTCACTCCCACCAGCGATGTATAACCATTCCAGATACATCTTTTGAACAGTTGACATTTCCAAATTTAAATTTTATCTCTTCCCTTAAAGTGAAATTATGTCTAATTTTGGATTTAATTTGCATTTTCTTCATACTGAATACCTGTGTACATGATTATTAGACATTTATATAATTTCTAAGATATGTCTGTTCATTATTTTTCACATTTTGCATTTTCATTACTGACCTATGATAGTAATTCCATATATATATATATACATATGATTATATTAAAAATATTTCCCTATTATAAGCCCTTATGTGAATCATATGGAGTCTTTCTGTGAGCTGAAATTTAATTTCATTAAAGTCTAATGGATTTATGTTTTATGACTATTGCATTCTTCACAATGTCATAAAATCAGATTTCAAAACAAAAAATTCTTATTATCACAATTGAAATATAATTTCTACAAATACTTTGATATGTAATATAAACTTGCATGTTTTTATTATTTAGAAAAAATATATGCACTGACATGAGCCAAAGTGATTTCTAGGCATCTTTCCTATGCCACATTTGTTTCCAGGTTATCTGATGCTGCAGATGTGTGCATTTGTTTGTATTTCACTATTTTACTACTCTGTAAACACGAAAGTTAGCTTACAGAAAACAGTAAGTGCAAATCTTGCCCAAGGAAATGCAAATCAACTTTATCTTGTGCCATATAGCTGATTATTGCTGTATCAGTAAAACAGTTTCAGAAATTCAACATTTTTATTGTACATACTGTACATACATTTTATTTCTTTGAGCCAGTTATAAAACTTTGCAAGTTTTCCTATTCTGATAATTTGAACAAAAACATTGAGATATGTCAATAACATATCTGTGTGAATGTTATGATTTTTAACTGTTTGAATTTTTTTCTTTTTAATTGTACATATTTACCAAACAGAAATAAAGTTGTACAAATTTGTTTACACTTATTCAAGTGCAAGGAAAAAAATGCATCATATACATATCTCCCATTACTATCCCTATTATATAAGATAAATCACAAATCTGTTAAAAAACAAGTTACAGACAACATGTGATACAGAAAATAAATGTGAAATGAATAAAAGAAACCACATAGGCATAGATGGAAAGACATAGAAAGACATAATTAAATAAGATTTCATTCTAAGTAGATAAAATACTTCATCATGTCCAAGGGAGAGTATCAGGGAAGTTTTTTTTCTTTAGTGTTTAACAGAAATAAATCATTCCTGAAGACGTTGCCACAATCCATCCAGTCACTGTCTTGGGAAAGGAATCCTTATCAAGGGACATTTCAGTGCAAATCTGTGAAAGAAATAACCAGCATGTCCAGCAGATGACAAATACAGATTGCTTCAAATCTGTGCGTACTTTTCCCTCTATGGTAAACTTGCAATAGGGCAATCTGCTTTACTTCTTATCACTGATAGTTTTAATCCTATATTACTTGAGAGAGTAGGATAGCAATAAATTCTAAATTCTCTTTTTGTCATAACTGGAAACTAAGAAGGGAGGCTATAAGAATTAGATTATACTAATTATTATTTCAAAACTTCCAGATTCAGTAGAAGTAAGACAATTTTCTTGTTCTTATTGTGTGGAAAGAGACAACATTAATCTATATTTTATTTTTTCAGAAGCTTTTAATTTAAAAAATGTAAATTATATGATATTTCCATGTTTCATAACTATTTTGAGGACCATACCCATTTGTAAGTTATTGTAAATCATTCTGGAGATGTTAAGTTAAAAAAAAGGGATGACCTAAGCACAAACTCTTGACTTTCCTCTTAATCCAAATGCTTTATTTGGAGAGTCTCAAAACCTCGGTGACTACTCCGGGAAGGCAACTGGTTTTGCCAAGACATTTAGGGAGAGTCAACAGAAGTGTGTAAGCTGTCTCACCTGAGTACTTCTGATCACTCACCTGTGTCTATTTATACCAAGCAGGTGATTCTCTTCTTAGAGGTCATCATGAGTCATGCTGGTCTGACTCAGCCACCCACAATAAAACCTCTTTATCTTTCACAGTCTCACTTGAGCTAACTTCCTTCAGACATGACCTTTTACAGAGTCCATGAAGAAAAAGATTTGAAGTCAAAACTTGACACTTAGTACTAGACAAGTCAGGTCAAAATGACACACTCTCTTAATACTTCTGAAAAAGGTAGTCTTTCCAAAATATAAAGTTAAATTGTGTAGAGAGTTTATGTGTTGATAATTATATATAATTTGCTGTTTTTAACCCCTTTCAGGATAGAAGGATGTATAGTATTTATCCTTGTGCTCAGTCATATCTTCTGTGATGACAAGTGAAGTGTACTTATAATACTCTGGATTCAAGAACAAAACTAAGTTGTTTTTGACAAGTGACAGTTCTAAATGATAAGGATTTTTCTCTCATGACTGAAACTTTTTACTATGAGAACTGGGTTTCTGATCCTGTGAAACCTTTTTCCAAGTTTTCTCTTCTGTAATTATAGTGACTCATTGCATATTTACTGACAAACTCAAACATACAAGAGACTCCCTGAGTTATTTCATTTGTAAGTCAACCAAAAATCAAATACATGTCATAGAATTATTTAAAATTTAATTCAATTTTTTCATTCTCGAGGATTTAACCCAGAACCTCAAGATTTAAGCCCTGGACAAACCACTCCAATCTACTTCTGTACCTCTCTTAGACAAAGACTTCCTTTCCGAACATAAATATATTTTGCTCTTAACCTCCATTGTCCCTAAAATTCATTCTTCAATTTTAGAGAACGTGGGGCTGGGGATATAGCTCAGTGGAATAAGCACTTGCCTAGCAAGCGCAGGGTCCTGAGTTCAATCCCCAGTACCGCAAAAAAAAAAAAAAAAAAAC